>VZTF01001748.1:0-13861 GCA_013397755.1 Cnemophilus loriae
TAAGCTGCTCGCTCCCGGGCAGTTTCTCGTCCACGGGCCCAGCTGTGCGCTGAGTTTCCCCGGTCTCAGCCCACGTGGCTCCCCGCCCACTCAAGGGGACACCTCAGGGTCACCTATAGGATCCCATTCGCTGTGGGGTGCAGGGTCCCATGGGGTTCCCCCCGGCTCGAGGGGACACCTCAGGGTCACCTATAGGATCCCATCCCCTGCGGGGCGCAGGATCCCATGGGAATACTCCAGCTCACATATCACTTTTCCAGGCATGAATGCCGCCGTCCGCGCCGTCACCCGCATGGGGATATACGTGGGAGCCAAGGTCTTCCTCATCTATGAGGTTGGGGTACCCCCCTGCTCCCCATCATGGCTGGGGGGATCCACCCCCCTGTGCCGGGGTACCCCTCACCTCCACCCTCTGCTTCTCCACAGGGCTATGAGGGGCTGGTCGAGGGGGGTGACAACATCAAACAAGCCAACTGGCTCAGCGTCTCCAACATCATCCAGCTGGTGAGGGTCACCATGGGGCCGCGGGACCCCCGATCCCAGCCCCCCAAGCGTGCGTGACGAGCCGCGTGCCCCGTTCTGTCCCCAGGGCGGGACGGTGATCGGCAGCGCCCGCTGCAAGGCCTTCACCACGCGCGCGGGCCGGCTCCGGGCCGCCCGCAACCTGGTGGAGCACGGCATCACCAACCTGTGCGTCATCGGCGGCGACGGCAGCCTCACCGGCGCTGACATCTTCCGCTCCGAGTGGGCCGGGCTGCTGGAGGAGCTGGTCCGAGATGGTGGGTGAGCCCCTCCCAACCCCTGGGTGGGCAGACGAAGGCGTTCGAGGGTGGTGAGGTCCGGAGGGTCACCCCGGCGCTGTGACCCCAAGGAGGGCTGGGCTCCAGCTCCATGATGGTGGAGACGTGAGTGCCCTGGAATAAGCGGTGTGGTGGCCGTGACCCCCCCAGGGCAGATCAGCGAGGAGGTGGCGCGGCAGAACTGCCGCCTGAACATCGTGGGGCTGGTGGGCTCCATCGACAACGACTTCTGCGGCACTGACATGACCATCGGCACCGACTCGGCGCTGCACCGCATCATGGAGGTCATCGACGCCATCACCACCACGGCGCAGAGGTGAGCGGGACGGGGCTGGGGCTGGAGGCTGCACCACCCCGGCCATCGCACCCACCCACCTCCTTCTCTTCCCACCTGTGTCCTTGCAGCCACCAGCGGACGTTCGTGCTGGAGGTGATGGGTCGCCACTGCGGGTAAGCCCCCGTGGGTGGGGAAGCCCATCGGTGGGACGGGATACCACATTTCGGGGCCCGTGCTGCCACCGCCGTGTCCCCCTAGGTACCTGGCACTGGTGTCCGGTTTGGCCTCCGGCGCTGACTGGCTCTTCATCCCTGAATCCCCTCCGGAAGATGGCTGGGAGGACCTCATGTGCGAGAGGCTCGGGGAGGTGAGGGGGGGTTCCTACCATCCCATCCCCTGTCCCCCCCCGGGCAGTTCCCGCAGGGGCCCGGGCTGAGCCTTGCAGCCGGTGCCCGGCCCCTGCGAAGCTTCGGGAGCTGCCGCCATTGTCCCTGTGAACCGGGGCACTCAGCCGAGCGCAAATCCAGCCCTCGCATGCCAGGGGCAGCGCTGGCTTGGGGGCTCGGCTGCCCGTGACCTGAGCCACCCCCGGGGCAGCACGGATGGCGGGGAGGGGAGGGCACTCACACGTGGCCCACGGTGAGTTTTGGCTGAGCTGTGGTGGCCGTTTGTCCTCCCCTCGTGCCAGACACGCAGCCGGGGCTCGCGGCTCAACATCATCATCATCGCCGAGGGCGCCATCGACCGCAGCGGCAAACCCATCTCCTCTAACTACGTGAAGGATGTAAGTGACCACCCCGGCACCACCCTGGCACCCACGGACGCCGGCGGGTCCCCAACGTGATGTCCCTTCTTCCCCACAGCTGGTGGTGCAACGCCTGGGCTTTGACACGCGGGTCACTGTCCTCGGCCACGTGCAGCGCGGAGGGACCCCGTCCGCCTTTGACCGCGTGCTGGTAGGTCCAGGGGAGGACACGGAGAGGGGGAACCCCGCTCCTGCCATCCCTCTGCCCAGTGGAAGGGATTTGCCAGCTGGAGTGAGGCTCAGATGCGCTCGGCCCCGCTGTGCTGGGCAGAGCTGTGCACCCATTTCTCTTCATTTACTGCAAATTTCATGGATTTTTAAATAAAACTGTCAGCTTTCCAGCAGTGAATCAGCAGCCACGTGGTTTCCAAGCCTGTGGGAGCATCCCTGAGCATCCCGCCCAGCTGGCACTGGTGGCCTCAGTGTCACAGGTGCCCCTGTCCCTTTGCAGAGCAGCAAGATGGGGATGGAGGCGGTGATGGCACTGCTGGAGGCCACGCCGGACACCCCGGCCTGTGTGGTCAGCCTCTCCGGGAACCAGTCGGTGCGGCTGCCGCTCATGGAGTGTGTCCAGGTGGTGAGTACCGGGGAATTTGGGTGGGGGTCCCACTCCCCTCCCTGTGAACATGGGTGTCACAGCACTGCATCTTTCTCTTGGCCCAAGACAAAGGATGTGCAGAAGGCCATGGATGAGAAGAGATTTGAGGAGGCCATCCAGCTCCGTGGAAAGTGAGGAGCAGGGACCAGGACTGGGGAAGACATCCCTCTTGGATGGGGGCTTCTCCTTGCGGGGAAGACGTTGGCTCCTGCAGCCAGAAGGGTGTCCCCAGTCACACCCCAGGGGCCCTGGGGGGACTCCCCCTTCTCCCAGACATGCCCCGGGGACACATCACCGCGTCCTTGCAGGAGCTTTGAGAACAACTGGAACATCTACAAGCTGCTGGCGCACCAGAAGCCAGCTCAGGAGAAGGTGAGGGGTGATGGGGAGTAACAGGGTACATCATCCCCTAACTTGGGGACATGCAGGGATGTGCTGTTCCCATCCCTGTCCTCGCAGAGCCCCTTCAGCATGGCCATCCTGAATGTGGGAGCACCGGCCGCCGGCATGAATGCTGCCGTGCGCTCGGCCGTGCGCATCGGCATCTGCCAGGGATACACCATCTACGTGGTGAGCGACGGCTTCGAGGGCCTGGCCAAGGGGCAGGTAAGGGGGATGGTGAGCCTGCGATGTCCCGGGGGATGGGGTTGGGCTTTGGGTGAGGGGCTCTTCCCAGCCCTAACCTGGCACTGGTGCCCGCAGGTCCGCGAGGTGGGCTGGCACGACGTGGCGGGATGGCTGGGCCGCGGCGGCTCCATGCTGGGCACCAAGCGGTGAGTGCGGCCCTGGGGACGGGGGCATAGGGGAGGGGTGTCCCCACTATCCTCACCCCACTGTCTGCCCCCCCTTCCCCACCACAGGACGCTGCCCAAGACCTGCATGGAAAAGATCGTGGAGAACGTGCGCAAATTCAACATCCACGGGCTGCTGGTCATTGGGGGCTTTGAGGTGCAGCAGAATCCTCGGTTCAGTGGGGGCGGGGGTGGCCGTGGGCATCCCAAAGGAATGTTTTTGGAATGCGGATCCGGCTGCAGGGATGGCCAGCATTTCCCAATCCCGCGGCTGCTTGCAGGCGTACGAGGGGGTGCTGCAGCTGGTGGAGGCGCGCGGGCAGTACGAGGAGCTCTGCATCGTCATGTGCGTCATCCCCGCCACCATCAGCAACAACGTGCCCGGCACCGACTTCAGCCTGGGCTCCGACACGGCCGTCAACGCCGCCATGGAGGTGAGGGACGTGGATGGGGACAGCCGAGGGGGCCACCCCGCTCCACCGCCTTCCATCATGGCCTGGAGTGGCCAATGTCCCGTGCCGGGGAAGCAAAGGTGGCTTTCCCTGGCGTGACCTCCCCTTCTCTGGGCACAGAGCTGCGACCGCATCAAGCAGTCGGCCTCGGGCACCAAGCGCCGCGTGTTCATCGTGGAGACCATGGGGGGCTACTGCGGGTACCTGTCCACGGTCACCGGCATCGCCGTGGGTGCCGACGCCGCCTACGTCTATGAAGACCCCTTCACTATCCACGACTTAAAGGTGAGCGGGCGGGAGCGGCTCTCTGGCTAAAATGAGAAGGAGAATTGGGGAAGGGAGGGCTCCAGAGCAGGGCAGGAGCTGGAGGAGCGTGGCCATACAGACGTCAGGTTGATGTCAGGCTGCCGGCATCCCGGCATTCATCCCGTTGCAGGCCAATGTGGAGCACTTGACTGACAAAATGAAGACGGATATTCAGAGAGGGCTGGTGCTGCGGTGAGTTGGGGGCCCTTGGGGACAGTCACTGCAATCCCCAGCCCCGTGGCAGGGAGCAAGGCCGGAGCTGAGCCCTTCCTGTGGCCAGAGAGGGGTCCTGGGCACGGTGAGGTTTGGCACAGTGGGCACGCGCTTGGCGCTGGAGACACTGGATACTTCCGCTGCTGTCCCCACCCCAGCCCCAGGGTCCTCCTGGGGACACAGGCCGGGGCTCTGGCCTCAGAGAGAACAAAACAGCACAAAAAAGGTGTTACGGGAAACCAAGGGGAATCCCCTGGGGATGCCAGAGGAAGCAGCAGCCCCCAAGCCCTTCCCTCTGCCCCCCAGCAATGAGAAGTGCCACGAGCACTACACCACCGAGTTCCTCTACAACCTTTACTCCTCCGAGGGCAAAGGCATCTTTGACTGCAGGATCAACGTCCTGGGCCATCTCCAGCAGGTACAGGGGACAGCGTGACATGGGCCGCGCTGGTCCTGAGAGCTGGGCAGGCCTGACATCTCCATTTCTTTGTCCCCAGGGGGGAGCACCGACCCCCTTTGACCGGAACTACGGGACCAAGCTGGGAGTGAAGGCGGTGCTGTGGATGTCAGAGAAGCTGCAGCAAGTCTACAGCAAGGGTGAGCCGAGGGCTGGGGCTCCCACGGGGGGTGGGTGAGGCTGGTGGCTGCTGCTCCAGGCTTCCAGGCTTGGCCCCCAGTGAGGTGGCCAAGGTCAGCAGTGTCCCCCTCCCAGGGCGTGTGTTTGCCAATTCTGGAGACACTGCCTGTGTGATCGGGCTGCGGAAGAAGGTGGTGGCCTTCAGCCCCGTGACGGAGCTCAAGAAAGTCACGGATTTTGAGTAAGTCCCCATGCCCCAGCGGTTCACCGGATCCCAGGGGAACCTTCCCGGGGTGTCCACTCTAGAGCTGTGTCCCCCTGCCCAGGCACAGGCTGCCCCAGGAGCAGTGGTGGCTGAACCTGCGGCTGATGCTGAAGATGCTCGCCAACTACCAGATCAGCCTCACCGAGTACATCTCGGGGCAGATGGAGCACGTCACCCGCCGCACCCTCAGCATCGAGAAGGGCTTCTAGTCCCACCAGCCCGACCCATAGCCCCCGCCGTGTCCTCTCTGTGCCCACGTGCTGCTGGGGGAGCACTGTGTCCCCTCTGTTCTCAGTAGCCCTGTAGCTTTGCCATCGACCCCTTACAGCAGGCAGAGCCTGGTGCTGGCTCCCAGAATGGCACAATCCTGCCCCGAATCACTGCTGCGGGTTCTGGTTCCTGTGCGGATGCAGAAGTGTTGCTTGAGCCCAGCCGCACAGCCCAGACCCTTAATCTTCCCTTAATAGTTTATTATTATTTAATGATGGGGTATTTTGAGTCCTTATTTAGCGGCTTGACCGCCTGAGCCAACTGCTGCTGCTTGTAGTCGCCTGCCCCACGTGCGGGAGGGGAGTGAGGAGGATGCAGAGCCATCCTGGTGCAGGTTGGAGCTGGTCCCACGGGCTTCTGGGTGCCCCTGAGCCCCACTGAAGCTCCATCCCCCGTGGGGGTCTCGAGGGCTGAGCACGGGGGTCCTGGCGAGCCCCCGTCCCCTTGCATGAGGCTTGGCTGTGACCATCACTGTGTGGCTGCGGGCACCGTGTCCATCACCTCACCACTGCTCTGTGACCCCTGGATCCTGTACCGCCTGCGGCACTGCTCCTCTCCTCTAGAGATAAAACCTGCTGGAGCCAAACCTGCCTCCTGGAGTGGTCATTGCGGGGGGGATGAGCGGCAGGACAGGGCAGGGTGGGGGGACAAGCAAAGCCTGATGGTTTTCCCAAGCCGGGTTAAGGCCGGGCCAATCTCCTGGTTTTGTGCATCCTCAAAGCCTGGGGGAGTGGGACCACAGGCGGCTTCTCCTCCCTGTCTGGGTCGTGGTGGACGCAAAGTCAGCATCCTTTCGCAATCGCTTCACAATTTGAGAGAAAAATCACTTGGTTCCCACCTTCAAGAAAAGCACCCAAGTGCTTTAGGGTGGTGCTGTGCTTGTTTGTGAGGCAGTTTCTCAGGGCGCCGGCCAAGTGTGCCGGCCTGGCCGAGCTCCGCGTGCTCAGGCTGCGCCAGACGCTCACAGGGAGCCCCTTTCCCAGGCCACTTCCCTCCTGGGGCTGTCGGCTGACGCCTCTAGTCTCTGGAACAGCATCAGCACCAGCACCAGGATGCATCACAGTCTTTGGGGTCAAACATGCCGTTATTTTGTCCTCCCCATGGAGCTGTCCCCAAGTGAAAGCTCCCCCTGACTTGCCCCCTGGCCTTCTCTGATGGAGTGACTCCCCCAGGGGACAAGGGAAGGGTTATGGATGTCATTTATCCGGATTTCTATAAAGCCTGGACACAATCCCACCCAACATCCTTCTCTCTGCATTGGAGAGAGCTGGATTCCACGGATGGACTGTTAGATGGATAAGGAATTGGCTGGATGGTCACATCCAGAGGGTCAGTGGCTCAGAGTCCCAATGGCCATCAGTGACCAGTGGTGTCCCAGGGGTCCGTACTGGGACCGGTGATATTTAAGATCTGCATCACTGACACAGACAGAGGGATCGAGGCACCCTCAGCAGGTTTGCAGGTGACACCAGGCTGAGGGTGCAGTGACACTCCTGAAGGACAGGGCCATCGCAGGGCCCTGGACAAGCTCCAGAAGTGACCCATGGGGATCTCATGAGGTTTAACACCANGAATTGGGAAGAAATTCTCGGGTGTGAGGGTGGGGAGGCCCTGGCACAGGTTGCCCAGAGAAGCTGTGGCTGCCCCTGGATCCCTGGAAGTGTCCAAGGCCAGGTTGGACGGGGCTTGGAGCAACCTGGGATAGTGGAAGGTGTCCCTACCCCTGGCAGGGGGTGGAATGAGATGGGCTTTCAGGTCCCTTCCCACCCAAAACCATTCCATAATTCCATGGTTTCAGTGCTTTTCCCCTAATTGGATATATTTTAGTCTCTGGAGGAAGATGGTAACTATTGTCTCTTCCCTGGATCCGTGAAGTAGCAGACCTTGCTGATGGAGGCAGCATTGCTGCTCTTGAATGAGTATCTGCTCTGGGGACCCCAGGCAGAGACCTGGCTTCTCCTGGAGCTCCATTTCTTGGGTGGGAAATGGGCTCTTCCACTATCCCAAGTGCCACTCCAGTTTAGGGGAGCCCCAGCCCACTCCTTCCCTCCCTCCCCCAGCCATGGACCTCACACCTGCCTCACCATCAGCCTCTCAGAGTCCCTGAGGATGGTTTGAAGGGAAGTGGCTCAGTACAGCTGCTGGCATTTTCCACAGCTGGGAATCATCCGCATTCACCGCTCAATATTCCCGGCTGAGGCAGGGCAGGGTGAAAGCAGGTCACGTGGAAAATCTGTCGGCAGCACAGCCCTGCAGCAGACAGGTTTAGGGTGTGAATGGGGACAGGGGTGTCCCCAGGCTCAGAGCAGCTGCACGTTGAGGGACAGGAGTCACTGCAGCCCTCACACCTCATTTACACCAAAAACAAATACCTGGAGGGCCAAATTCCTGGGAGAAAACCAACAGGCACAGCCACTGCATTCCCAAGATGAGCAGGAGAGGACATGACTGTGCTCCCAGACTTCCCAGCACATCCAGCCCACCCTGAAAGGAGGGCAGAGCAAACCTCCAGGAGCATCCTGCAGTGGAAGGCAGGCTGCCAGGGCCCTGGAGGGGCTGAGTGAGCTCCCACTGGGGTTTGCTGGGATGCTGCAAGCAGCAGTTGGGAGCTCCGAGGGCAGCACCAGCAGCAGCCAAGGATGACGAGCACAGCACGTAGGCAGCAAGAAGCCCAACTTCTCCAGGAATTGTGTCAGTGTGGCCTCAAGGGCACAGCGATTGCTCCACCAGCCCCATGACCAACGAGTCCTGATGGACACTTCCTTTGATCACCCGCATCCCAGAAAAGCTGAGGGTCCAGCTCACCCCAACAACAGCTCCCCTGTTCCTTGGCATGGACAGGCCAGGGGCCTGGGACAAGACTTGCACCCAGCAGGGTGAGTCTCCCAGGCCCTGGCTGTCAAAGGAAGTCTGAGACATCATAAATCACACAACTGCAGCTGGGTTTAACGCAGAAGGCAAGAACGAAGGTCATTTGAGGAGATAAAGGCATCAGCAAATCTCCCCCTGAGTGAGGAGGGTCAAACTGTGTCTCTTCCCACCAAGGTCAGGCAAACAGGCTTGTTGACACAGGGCTGTCACCATCCCTGAGGAGCATTCCTTCCTGGCAGCACAGCCTGGACACTGCACAAACAGGGACAGGGGGACCATGGACAGGCCACGCTGCCAGTGCAGCGCTGGGAGGCACAGAGGGCTCATGTCCCATATCTTGGGGTCATCGTCCTGCCCAGGTGGCTCTGCACTCAGCTTTCCTCACCACCTCTTTTGCTCCCTGCCTTTGCAGCGGTTGCAGGAAGGTTCCCAGACAGCCCAGTGCCCCTGCAAAGCAGTGCTGGGAGCAGGCTCACCGTTTCAGAGGCGCAGTGAAGCGGGAAGGCGCGGGGCTCCCAGCCCTGCTCCTGCTCCGCAGGGCTCACAATGCACTCCCTGAACCAGAGGTAATGGAGCAGTGCCCCCAGCCAGGCCTTTGCTGAACTCCAGCCACCACTTACACGGCCTTGAGGGATAATTGGGTTTATTTGGTATGTCACAACAGTTTAGTTTGTATTCAACAGCTCTATAAAACTTGGTAAATGCAGTTTTATCAGTTAAAGAGCAACACCCATCCCTGATGCCTGTGCAAAGCAGGCAGAAACGCTCTGGGCCTTTTAACTGGGATGTTTCCTTAAGCTGCTCTAATGCCTGCAGGGAATGCTGGGGTGAGAGGACAGCTGAGCATTCAGGATGTGGGAGTCATTTCTGGTTCACCTAGGCTGCTCCGAGCTTTACTTTGGGCTGCCTGACCACCATGGCAGGCGCTGTGTGCGCCAGCAAGGACCTGAGGAAGTCAGCCAGGAGCTGGAAGATAAATTAATAACTGGACATTGACCTTCACCACCTGCACCAGACAGTTCTTGGTGACCATCTCAGGCAATGTCTCCCTGTCAGACTTCACCAAACCAAATCTCTGTGGTACAAACTGCCCTCAGAGCTGCTGTGCACCCCCAGGCTGGCCGAGGGTCAGAGACCTTCCCAGCCATCAGCAGGCTCTGCTCCCCCTCGGATCACACAGCACCTCTGGCTGCAGCCCTGTTCCCTTCTGCTTTGCTGATTTGCCTGCAGCTCCCATCCACGAGCCCCAGCAGGATACAGTGTCAGAGCCTGCTGCACAAGCAGGAAATCTCTGGAGAAGGAGCATCCCATCCCAGCCCCTCGCACGGGAAGCAGAGCGGGGAGCACCAAGGCTTTGGCTGCAGCCAGGGATGTGTGGGCAGGACAGCGCCACGGGGCTGGAGCTCCGGGGAGGTTGGAATGGGGATGGGCGTTGTCACTCCTCCTGCAGCTCCTTCTTCTGGAAGGCCTGGAGCCTCCTCGCCACTGTCTGCTGGATGATCTCCAGCCCCTCTGCATCCAGTTCCTTCATGAGAAGCAGGATGGCATTCAGGACATTGTTCTGTTGGGATAAGGCAGACACTGCTTTGTACCAGCCGGCCAGGACAAGGACACTCCATTTTCCCTGCTCTTTCCAGGAACTCCTCCACCTTCACCACCGCTGGCAGCAGCTGTGAACAGCCACCTGCAGCCACGGGACCGGGACTAACAACCGAGCCCTCGGGGCAAACACAGGCAGAGGCTGCGTGTGGCACGTGATGAGGCTGGAATGCAGGACAAACCCATCCGCCCAGTCCTGTTCGGGCTGCCCACATGCCTCTGGCTCCGGGCCACGCTCCAGCCTGGCTTCTGTAAGGAAAGGCACATCCAGGAGCGGCCGCCCTCGCTCTCTAGCGTGTGTAGGATGGGAAAGGACAGGAGGTCTCTGCTCTGAGGAATGAGGAGAGCTGGTGCTCTCTGCAAAGGACCCTTGAAGGTCCTCAGCCCTGCCACCACCACAGGACCACTGCCAACACCAGGCCGTGGCTCTGTCAAACCATGTCTTGAAGAACTCCAGGGAGAGATTCCACAGCCTAAATAACTGTCCTTCTAGGGAGAATCTTTCGCCCAACATCCAGCCTGAACCTCTCCAGCTGCAATGGGGGGCCATTTCCCCCTTTTTTAATGGTCAGAGCCTGTGGTGCTGCTCTAGGCAGCTAAGGCAGAGTGAGGCAGTGTGGGTTAGATCTTGCTCTGCTGATTGATGCAACAGCACTGAGTCCAGCACTCAGCAATCCCCAGCTGAACCACCAAAATCCAGGTTCATCCAAGGCTACATGATGGAGAGGGCTGAGGAACCACCTAAGCTTCCTGTTCAGCAGCCCCTTCCCAAGGTTTGACCCTCCTCTTGCTAAAGAAACACTTCCAAATGTCCAGTCTGAACCTCCCCTGGCACAGCTTTGAACCATTCCCATGTCTCCTATCGCTGGATCCCAGGTAGAAGAGTTCAGCACCTCCCTACCCACATCTCCTCCTCAGGAATCTACAGAGGGGGATGAGGTCACCCCTCAGCCTCCTTCTCTCCAAATCAGACAAACCCAGAGCCCCCAGCTGCTCTTGGACATTTCTTCCAGCTCTGGCATCAGTTCTGTTCCCCTCCTCTGGGGACATCCAAGGTTCTTCGCATCCTTAAATGCTGGGGCTCAGCCCCAGCATACAAGGAAAAGCAATGTGGTCTTTAAAAGATACTCACTCTCTTCTTGCAGCTGCAATCTGTCTCTTGAGGAGAAAATGAGGAATATTTATCCCTGGGAACACGCTTCATATCAAGCTCCTCCTGAGTTTTGCTAAAAAAAAGGGAGGAAAAGCAAATGTTATTATGACCAGCTGAGAGAACCTTCCTCTGCCAGGCCAATCCTTCCTCTGCCAGGCCAATCCTTCCTCTGCCAGGCCAATCCTTCCTCATCACAGGCAACCATGCAAGGAGTATCCAGCTGGAGGACTCCAGGGAATAGACTGGTGCTCCCAGATCAGAGAGGATCCATCCCTGCCTGCACATGCAGCTGACAAGTTCGAGTCACCCCCCACAGCAGAGCCTGTTTGACAGACACAGAACCAGCCCCGGCAGCGCCACTGAGCCAGCACAGCTCCACTGCGGTAACCGGCACAATGGGAACCTGCACCAGCTGCGGGCCTGGCCCCTGGAATGTCAGGGTCCTTTCCTGCTACGCACGAGTTCAGCCCAGAAATGCTGGCAGCTCCCCAGCCCTCACTTTGTCTCCTCCAGGCTGCAGGTGAGCAGCTCGCTCTCGGGCTCCGTGGTGGATCCGGCAGCGCTGGACGCGGTGGACTCGGACCAGCCGTTCTCCACGTTCCTCCGGGCTGGCGGGGCCGTGATCTCCACGCCATCCACCAGGGCCTGCGACAGCTCCTCCTCTGTCACGGCTGCAAAGGCCACAACAAATGCCTGTTGCTATGAGTTGCAGCAGCCCAGGGGGACGGCATCTCTAACGGGGCAGGTTCTACTGCTGCAGAGCTGTTCCCAAGGGGTTTGGTCCCAAAATTGGCTGGCATTTTGCTTTCACCTTCTCCCTGCAGTGAAACCTGTGCAGGAGAATGCTGGAAGCAATCACCAGCCTCTCAAAGTGAAAAGGGTATCCGGGAGGGATGCAAACATGCTTTGCTATTTCTTGTCTCTGGAGAAGGCTCCAAAAGCCACCAAATTGCTGCTACTAGATGGAAAAAAAATAAACAGAGAAGCTTTTCTACAGCAGCAGATCCAGTTATAGAACCTTTGTCTGGCCACAGCAAAGAGAGAGCTCTAAAACCACTAATTAGTGGTACTGTCTGAGCTATAATGAGGCACTCAGTCCTGCTACTGTCGGNAGGAGGCAGATGGGAAAGGGGAAGAGAAAATGAAAGGGAAGACAAAGAGAGAAAACAGCTTAGAAGCACTGGATCTAACTCAACCCCTAACACCTCCTGACTCTAGGAAAACTCAAAGGACGCCTTTGAGAGGAGCCATCCCCATTTTCCAGGTGCCCCTGGCCCGGAGCTGTTTGCCGGTGAACAAAGCCCACCCTGGTTGTCGAGCTTCTGCAGGCTGGGCAGGTTGCGCAGCACCGTCATGCGGTAGCGGTGGGGGTCGGGCCCGCAGCAGGGGTTCTCCGCCAGCCACAGCACCCGCAGCCGCGGCAGCGTCTTCAGGTAGAACAGCTCATCCAGGCTCGTGATGTTGTTCTTCCTCAGGTAGAGCTCGCTCAGGTTCTGGCACTGGTGCAGCGGCTCGAGGTCCGAGATGCCGTTGACGCTGCGGAGACACGGTCAGAGCTCATCCCGCCCCTGCTGCCCCACCCAGGAGGGAGCACAGCACTTCCCAGTCCCCTTTCCTGCAACAGCCTCGCCCCAGCATGGCACAGCAAGGGACGTTCAGCCCACAGCTTGTGGCGTTTCATCTTTGTCAACAGAGGGAAGAATTGAAAGAGCCGTTGCTCCACTCTGCTGAGGATGACAAAGAGCCTCTTCCCCCCCCCAAACCTGCCCCCTTTTCTGTTGCAGCTCCTCAGACCCACCCAAGGAGAACCCATGTAAGATTCCCAGGTTAAAAGGCTCGAATTCACAGGGCACTGTGTTCCATGGGATTCCCAGGATAGGTGAAAGTTGAGTGTATTATGGAAATGGAAAGCTCTGAGACATCCACAAAATATTTCAACAAGCATTTTGCAAACAGGCCACATACAGAGGCCAAGAAGATCTCTGTCAAAACTATGGAATAGAACTTCAGGAGCAACAATCCTATGGGGTTTTATCACTTGTCAAAACAGAAGATATTTTCTCAAGGAGCACAGGGAATGGTGCAGAGGAGCTACTGAGGAATAATTATTTCTGTATCTCTGCTGCTTGAGAAATGGGGCATGAAGAGCCAGGCAGCTCACACACACAACCCCAGCAACGTGGGAAGAAACCATCCCCAGTAAAAGGTGATTTCCCTGCCCTCTCCAAAGCTGGCAAGCTGGCATTCACCTGAACGTGATCACCTCGATGTTGGGCAAATCCCGGCATATGGATATCTGGGCAGGAAGAGAGAGAAACAAGTTGGCACTCGTGGGGGAAAATATAAATAAACGCAATTGAAATCACAAAAAGCACCATCAGGAATTTGGGTTTGTTTCAGTCTAACCCAAGCTTAACAGCACCAGAGATTTTCTGACACAGTGAGTGCAGTGTCAGCAACTCCTCCAGCCTCCGCTCAGGAGTGAAAGTGCAGATACCAGCCAGTGTCACATTGTTCTTCTGCTCCAGCAACTCTGCAGCCTCCACATGCAGGAAAGGCTCCCTCCCACCCCTGCCAGCCCTCCCCTAGCGACAGAACCTCATCCAAAATCACCACAGGGTAGGACTCAGGGTCCCGCTCTCTGAGGCTCCATGCTGGGCCTTGGAGAGAAATTTTCCAATGTGGAAACAGCAGCAATCCCATTTTTTTTATGGTGCGAGATGCTAATCAACCCTGAAAAGCCCTGCAGCTTACAGGCACCGGGCCAGCCCAAAGCCAGGCCCTCCCCAGTGTCCTGCCAACCCCATCGCCTCCATGGTCTCCCCGCTCCGGCTGCGGGCCCAGGCTCCTCTGGCTCCTCCAGTACTTACATCCGTCAGGTGGC
>VZTF01001749.1:1429-23492 GCA_013397755.1 Cnemophilus loriae
GGTCACTGCGCCTCTGACCAGAGGCCTTTCCAGCACACACCCAGCGCCTCTCTCCCACCACCCTTTGGTCCGGGGGTCTGTGCCAGCCTGGCGGCTGACAGCCCTGGGGCTGTGGTCTCCACCCTGAAGGTGTTAAGCTTGTGCTTTGTGAATGTCCCCAGCCCCGAGTTGTTACTTTATCTTATCTTCATCAGCGAGCAGTGTAAAGCCTCAGTCAGGAGGCCTATTCAGAGTACGGTGGTCTTCTCTGCAGCTTTTGTAATACAGTTTTAAGTCCTTCACAAAAATGTTTAAGTCATAAACGAGAATATTTCAGTCTCTGACAGCAATAAAGGAAGGAGATGTTTCTGAAGGGATTACACGATCTGTGGTCATCTGCGTGTCATGAATGGTTTGAGATGGAAGGGACCTCAGAGATTTTCTAGTTCTAATCCATCTCCTGTGGAGAGGAACACATTCCACTAGACCAGGTTTCTCAGAGCTTCATCGATCTCCATCTCTCCTTCATTTCTCATTTCCATCACTTTCCTGCTATTAATGATCTTGTTAGCCTCTTCTTGGTCAGTGTACCTGTTTTATTCTGCATGTTTCACAAGGCAAACTTGTTTTTTTTATCTCTCATCCTCTTCCTTTGGCAATAACAGATCTTGCAGTGGGAATATGCTTGTGCCATGCTTTGAAACCTAGCCACCACCACAGCCAGTTGCTGTTTCGTGGCTGTTTCATGCTTTATGGCCTGCTTGGGTTATGGTTGTTTTAACATTATATATCACATCCATCCATTTCCACAGCCTAACAATCTACCTGAATTAATGGGATATAATACATTAAAAACATTATCTGCATTTTCTTAAGAAGTATTTTGCTGACTTGTTTGTACACATATTATTCTAAGTCAAGAACATTAAAGTTCTGAATTCTTATGTAAAATTATATATCTCTAATTGATATCACATGTATCTACAGTCATGATGTGACATATCACTTCCACAATGCTGAAAATCAGAATAAAATTAAGTTATACAAAAATTATTAGGTGTTCTTACTGTCACAATGTACGCTCAGTCGTACATTACATGTTATACCTTCCCAGGTGATACGTTTTGTAGGTGGCTATCTAGTGGAAACCTTTCAGTGCATTTGGAAGAAAGAGTGTGGAGATGGATGCCTGGGAAAGGCTGAGATATAGAAATAAGTCAGTATGGGCTAGCTGGTGAATTTATATTGTTTGCAGAGCAGAGATTTAATGAAGAGGCAAAAGCTCTGCTGCAGCTCCACCATGTCTGCCTGAGTCTCCATGGAAAAGGTTTCACAGCAGTTCCACAATACTTTCTTGATATCAGCTCCACATATAATTCAAAGGAAGAAATCTATTTCTCTGCAGGAGATAGGAACCTAGCTTGACAGCATCAAAATCTTTCTGCTTTGTCTCTTCTCTTGTTCCACTATTTTCTTCTCAGTTCATCATCACCTCCCAGGTGACAATATGAATATAAATCTAAAAGTGAATACAATTCTAAAAAGAATAATTTTTACTTCCTTAAACAGTCTTATCACCTCCGAGGAACTGTCCAATATGAAGACTGCTGTAATATGCTGGGTCTGGCTGGGATGGCATTAATTGTCCTCACAGCAGCCTGAATGGTGCTGTGTTTTGGATTTGTGAGTAAACCAATGTTGATAACACACCAGTATCTTGGCAAATGCTCAGCAGTGCTTGTACAGCATTAGTTTCTCTTTTTCCCATTCTGCCCTCAGACAGTAGGCTGAAGGTGCTCAAGAAGTTGGATGGGAACACAGCCAGGATATCTGGATGAAACTGACAAGAGGGTTACTCCAATCTATATAACATAACACTTAAAATAAAAACAGAGAAGAAGAATTCTCTGGGGAGACAAAGATTGCCCAGAGACTGGCTGGACATTGGCCAACTTGTGGGATATGGTGAATGATGGCCTCTACATCTCTTGGGTTTTTTTGTTGTTTTTTCTTCCTTTTTATTGAACTACCTTTATCGTAACCTGTGAAGCTCCTGGTTTTTGTTCTTCTTAGTCTCTCTCCTGTACCCTCATAGGTGTAAGGGGAGTGAACAGACAGTGGGGTGCTTAGCTACTGGCCAGAGTCAATCTGCCACTCATAATGTGATCTCAAGCAATGACTGCCTCACTATTTCCTACCTTTGTGATGTTCCCATATTTCAATGTTAAAAGTCTCCCTAAAGCTCCACTGTCTTCCACTGCTAAGGTATGTGGCCAAATGTCTGTCCAGCTGCTGACCAACTCCCCTACCTTAACAGGACAAGAAGAGAAATAGACTGAAAAATCTCCTGTGTTGAGATAAAGTCAAGGAAATAATTTACCAACTTCTGTCATGGATAAAACAAACTTGACATAGGAGAGATTAATTTGATTTATAGGCAGTTAACATAGGTTTAGATAGTGAAAACCAAAGCCATCTTCCCAGGCTCAGCTCCAATCCACTGCCAACTCATCTCTTCCAACACTGAGCAGTGCAGGGGGATGGGGAGTGGGAGTTGTGGTTGGTCCATAACAGTTCCTCTCTACCACGCCTTCCTCCTCATACTTCCTTTCTCAAATATGGGTCTCCCCTCAGGCTGTGGTTGTAGTTTAAACCCAATTCTGTCTTGGCTGTCCATGGACAGTGGGGAAATACCTGCTTCACCATGCAACACCTCCTCGCACTCATCCTTCCATGTCCTGGATGTTTGTTACTGCTTTTTTCCCTCCTCCTCTGACTGTCCAGCACTGTTGCCCTTTCTTAAGTTTCCTTCCCAGACGAGCCACCGTCTTGTCTGTGGAGGATTTGTTGGAGCCACATGAAATTGTATGTTTCCAGAGTGGGGCAGCTCCAACCTCTCCTCACACAAGTTGCCCCTTCACCCCCTGGGCATATGCACCTTACACAGATGTGAAGGAGCCACATCTCACATCTACACGCTGGGAAAGGGGGTTTTTGAAAATGGCCTCTAGAAATGGAATGTAAATTTAACTTGTTCATTAATTTGTACCCAAGTTATAGCTGTTATAGGTGTTACAATCATGAAATTTTCTAAAGTTGTCACACTGTGTTTTCCCAAAGCAGGATAGATATTTTCTGCGTTTTCATTTGCTTTCAGTTTTCTTTAAGACAGAACTTAGAGCAAATTAAAAAAAACCAACAAGATTCTGGCATTCTAGGTCATAGACCAGGCCTGCTTTAACATGCTAATCATGTAAGTAGAAGTCTGTATTTCTTTTTAAATTTACCATTTTATCATTTAGGGTCATAAGTATTAAGCAAATATAATTAGCTATTGAAACAGCTTACCAACATTGGTACTGAATTATCCTAACTGTGCCAATTTTTTCATCAGAACTGGTTATTTGTAACAGACATGCTTCAGTTTGTACAATAATTAATTTTGTGCCCTGTGTTATTAAAATAAATCAACACTGTTCCCTTTTGTTCACAGTCTATGAAACTTCAGGAAAAGCTCGACTCCTGTGAATGCATATACAATTTTTTTTTTCCTTCGTGGAAGAAGACAGCAAGAAAGAGCTTTTATCCCAGAATTGCTATATTGTTGTAAGACTTTGGAGGATCTTCCTGGCTGGTAAGAAGAATAAATACCTCAGAGACCTTCCTGGCTTGGTTTCCTGAATCAAGAAAATAATGTTGGGCAATTGGATTTATTACTTTTATATCTGTGCTGTAGCATGAAACTCAGTATTAAATTCTGGACAAGTGTTTTAAAAAATCATAATCATAAATAATGCTCTAAACAATTTTTCTTTAGCTGTGAACAAGTCTATCCTCAAGCATATAAAAGTCCCTACAGAGATGCAAAACAACATGTTGAAGCTTAGGCTTCAGGACACAGAAATGAAAGGACAGTACATAAAAGTGAAAGTTGTAGATTTTACTGCAAAGATTACCTTGGATTCATTTTCTTTTAATTTTTCTGTCCTTTTTTTAGATAAAGAAAAAAACAAAAAAGCAGAGTTCATGAAAGAATAAGTGCAAACAGCTCTAGAATCATTGTGCTGTCTTTAAAGCAGCCTACAGTCTTAATGCCACCTCTGCCCTGATATATTTGCATTCTAAGGGGATTGCTGACATGTATGGAAGACAACTTTCTGACACAGCTGTTGGGTGAGCCAACTAGGGAAGGCACCCCATTGTGAACAGAGAATGATGTTTGGGTGATGTGATGGTTGGAAGCTGTCTTAGGCATAGGAATAATGAAACTAACGTTAGAGTTTTTGATTCTTGGAGTAGTAAGGAGGCAGATCAGGAAAACTGTTGCCTTGGACTTCCAGAGGGCAGTGTAGGAGGCTGGTGGCCAGAGTCCATTGGGAGGCAGTTCTGAAGAGCAAAAGTGTCCACGAATGTTGGAGATTTTTCAAGAAGGAAATCTTAGAGGTGCAGGAGCAGACCATACCCATGTGCTGAAAGACAAGACACTGGGAAAGCAGACCAGCCTGGGTGAAAAGAGAGTTTCGGCTGGAACTCAGGTTAAAAAGCAGAGTTTATGACCTTGGGAAGAAGGGGCATGCAACTCAGTAGAACTCCAAGGATGTCATAAGATTATGCAGGGAAAAAATTAGTAGGGCCAAAGTCCAACTAGAATTTTATCTGGCTGCTGCCATAGAACATCATTAAAAATGTTTCTAAAAACACATTAGCAGAAAAAACGGCACTCTCTATCCTTTATTGGATGCTGTGTGGAAGCGTAGTGACAAAAGATGAGGAATGCTTTCTTTGTCTCAGTCTTGAATAACAAGACCAGTTGTTCTGTGAGGACCCAGGCCCCTGAGCTGGAAGATGAGGATGGGGAGCAGAATGAAGCTCCCACAATCCAAGAGGAAATGGTCAGCAACCTTCTACACCACTTAGACATACACTATGGGGATCAGACAAGACTCCTCCAGGGGCACTGAGGAAGTTGGTGGAAGTGCTCACAGAGCCATTTTGCATCTTTTACCAGAAGTCCTGTCTAACTTGGGAGGTCCCAGGTGACTAGTGGTTGGCAAATTTAATGTCCATCTACAGGACGAGTCAGAAGGAGGACCCAGGGAACTACAGGCCTCTCAGTCTGGAGCAGATCACCCTAAGTGCCATCACATCACAACCAGGAGATAAGGCCCAGCCAGCAGGGGTTTGTGAAAGGCTGATCCTGTTTGACCAATGTGATCTCCACCTATGACAAGATGAGCTGATTAGTGAATAAAGATGTGTATGTCATTCACCTGGACTTCAGTATTGACTTCGACATCATTTCCCACATCATTCTCCTGAAGAAACTGGCAGCCCACAAATGTAAATGGTGTGCTGTTCACTGGGTATAAAGCTGGTTGTATGGCCAGGCACAAAGAGTGGTGGTGGATGGAGATACATCCAGCTGACACACAGTCACCTGTGGTGCTCCCCAGGGCTCAGTACTGGGGCCAGTTTTGTTTAATACCTTTATTGATGATCTGTACAAAGAGATTGAGTGTATCCTCTGTCAGTTTGTGGATGACACCAAGTTGGGCAGGAGTGCTGATCTAGAGGGATCTGGACAGGCTGGACCACTGGGCTAAGGCCAGTGGTGGGAGGGTCAGCAAGGCCCNGCTGGAGAAGAAGAGGCAGTGGAACTGGTGAAGGCTCTGGAACATAAGTTCTGTGAGGAGCAGCTGAGGGAGGTTGGGGTTGTTTAGCTTGCAGAAGAGGAGGTTCAGGGGAGACCTTATTACTATGTACAACTGCCTGAAAGGAGGCTACAGCCAGGTGGGGATTGGTCTCTTTTCCCCAGTAACAGCGGTAAGACAAGATGTTAAAACTGGAAAAATTTCTTCATTGGATGGGTTGTCAAGCATTGGACAGGCTGCTTGAGTCACCATCCCCAGAAACATTTAAAAATGTGTAGGTGTGCCACTCAGGAACATGGTTTGGTGGTGACCTTGGCTGTGCCAGGTTAATAGTTGGGCTTGATGATCCTAAATATCTTTTCCAACCTAAATGAGTCTATGACTCTATTCTGTATTGTAGGTAAAGCCCAAGAGAATGGGATAACCTCAAGCAGGTTACAAGAAGATGAAGTAACCTGCTTGAAGTTATATGGCAGAATTCGTAGAAGAACTAGGAGCAGAATTAAGAACTAGATGCTCTGGGCATCAGCAAATACCTAGAAGACTCCTGAATTACAATATTTCTGTGCTATGTACTCTTCACTCTCACTATATGTGATATGTGATGAAAAAATCGTTTGGTTATTGTATAAATAAATAAATAAAGAAATAATAGAATAGAATAGAATAGAATAGAATAGAATAGAATAGAATAGAATAGAATAGAATAGAAAGATATTAGAAATATAATAGAAATATAGTATATTTATATTAGCATAATCTGATCGGATGGTTAAGCTTTTGAAAACAGGATCCATAGATAAATAAATTGCACCTAACTGGTGAAGGGTTTTTTTTCCATCTTTTTTTCCCCATTCTCTCTTTTAAGATTATTGACGTTTGTGTATGTCACGTACTGAAAGCAGCAGGCATCTGCATTGCAGATAGGCACTTCTGCAGTGCTAGTCTGGGAGGAAGATTTCCTCCAGTGTTATTACCAACCATCCACAAATTACTAAGAAATAATAGCATGCGGTGAGAGATGCTCAGTTTTGCTACTAAGCTTAAGGAATAGTTGAATGGAGAGGACACGGAGGGAAACTTCTCTGGAGGATCATATTTACTAATTGTTTTTTAGTACATTAAACTTGATGGTTTGTAAACTCTGCATTTATTGTACTTAATGCCTAGGAAAGAATAGCACATGCCAAGCACAACTTTAAGAATTGTATTAGTCTCTGATACTTTCCTACTTCAACTAAAGTAGAGTATTTGTGCACCACCTATCCTCTGAGTGCTTTGCTATCTACAGAATTAGTACTGACAGCAGGTGGCCCGAAGAAATTACAAAACAACAGCTGATCCGAGTCGGAGCAGACTGTGGATCCCCGCAAGAGAACAGGAGGTACAAACTCTATTCTATTGCCTGCTCAGTCAGGAGCCTCTCCCATCAGCACTCAGATCCACCCTTCAGTAGCAGGAGTCTTCTCAGACCTAACTCAGTGAACATTATAGAGTTTAATTTAACTCCTTCCTTTAAACACTCTTGGCTTAAAGAGTGACAAGGGGTTGAGGTCTGGTTTCACAGATTGTGTGATTTTCATCTTGCTATTAGTGTTAATGACCTTTGTTGCCCAAAAGACAAATTTGGGGGGAAGCTGTGCAGAGCTGAGACTCATGTGGGAGTGTGTGTGATAATGAAGGGTGTCAGGACTGTCTTCACAGAAGCTGTAAGAACCATGCTCCCATTGCAGCTGGACACCCTGAGTGAAAAACTCTTGAATGAAAGAACAGAAAAAGTCCCATCCAGGGAAGGTGCTTATCTTGCTGGTTGTCAGTAAGAGCTGTTTTTTGGTTTTTTTTGGAAGGCTAGTTTAGACAGAATTGGCAGTTTGTTTCATAATCTTCACAGCAGGCTGAGCAAAACAAAAACGGTCATGATGAATTGAAAGTACTCAGTCTTGTTAGAAGCTGAAGTTAGATTGAGGGCTAGGGACATGCAGTACGAGACAGGACAGGACTAAGGGATAGTACCAAGAAGGAAAATTTGTGTATGGTTTGGGGAGAGAGCTGGACCTTGGAAAAGGCACAAAGAAGTTTATATTCAAATAATGCACTTTAGAAAACCACAGTCTGTAAAAATACTACAAGGCATGTTTTCATATTCTTCAGCAGAGAGCAAACAGGGCATTCTGCACATACCCATTTTATATTATATCCAAAATCTATATTACCTGACACCTAGCCCTAGTTTACCAATCTATATCCAATTTGCCTATGCATCAGAGGTGAAAAGATGGGAGCATTTGCATGGCAGCAGGTTTAAGTAGTCAGTCTTGTCTGGGAATCAAGCAAATCCTAGTTTCTGGATATGTCCACAGAATGAATTCATAGCATCTATAGTTGTATCTTAACAAATGCATCTGGCAAAGCTGCTTGGTAATACCAATGACCACAGATTGGTTTGCAAATCTCATCCTGAAGACCTTTTGCTGTTGGTTTAGAAGATAATTCAAGTGTCTTTTGGCACATGGTTGCCACATTTTCTCGAACTGCTGTAGGTGTACCCTGGCATCTTGAGCTCCTCAGTTTAATACATTCTGTGTATACTCAAAAGCAGAACTGTAAAAATCTTTATTCTGGCACAACAACTTATAGCTAGGTATAATGTAATTATGTTTAGTGGAACTCGTGGTAGTTTGTATTCAGGTGCTACTAATACAACACCTTCAAATACAAAATGCCTGTGATTTTGGCATGCCATAAACTCACAGTTTTATTATGATATCTTATATATCTTGGATGTCCTTGCATTGAAATTTCAGCAAATCTAAAGATCAAAAAATAACACATTGTCCACTGTAAGTGTCTAGACATTAAAGTAAAGCAGTAGCAACAAATGTGCAGCAAACATTGTCAAAGTATATAAATAATTTCAATATTCCCACAGGTATTTAAAAATATTTTAAAATTTGTTATTCAGCAAAGCAGCCAATAATTTTAATTTACCACATTGCTTGAAAAGAAAATTACCTAAATATCCCATATCCCTTTTCTACAAAACAGTTTGATTTAAGACCAAAATTCAATCTTTCATTATATGAAATAGTATTTTTCAGGACAGCAGAATGTATTCCAAATCACTTAGTTTATGTTTTGTCTGGTTTTGATAAGGTTGTGAATGGGGAAGGGAATGTGCAGGTGGAATGTGGAAGCAGAGTCTCTGCCCAGAAACTGATACACAGAGTGCTGCTGGTAGGCAGTACACTGTTTATGCTAGAGTGAATATAATGTAATTNTTTGTGTCTGTGTTTGCATCATCATTTTCTTATCCATAGAATCCTACAATTTTTCCTTCAGAATTCATGTTACCTATATGGTTTCAGGTGAGGCTTGGTTGGGTGAAAATACTTATCTAATTGTGGTGAATTAAGTAATTGTTAGCCATACAAATAGTATAACAGCTATCAAGTTTCTTCATTTTAAAGGAATTAGATACCTACATTTTCTTGAGACTCATAACCACTGCCCACTATGAGGATCATGTTTGTGCTGTTCAAAGTCAGGAGCTACTTTGCAGCATGGTAGGTAACCTCTGTTGGTAATGAATGGAATTGGGCTAGGCTGTAGAGAGTCATCTCTCGTTAGATTCTAATTTCTTTGCTCCTGAAACAGGTTGAAAAAAGCCTGTTTAACCATCTGCTTGTATGAAACTACAAAACAATTGTCTGTATCAGTCAGCTGGAGCTCTACATGTGTAACTACTTGTTCGTTATGCAGCTGTAGTCTATTGGCTCATGTCTCAGATAATCACCTTAATGTTATAGTTTGTTTATGTGTCAGTGATCAGGGTGAACTTTGGCAGAAGATATTGGGTTCAAAGAGATTGCAATTTAACTAGACTTTGTGCTTCTTATCCTAGTAATTACAGCATTGAATATTTCCTGTATTTCCTAGAAAGGACATTTGTACTTCTGATATTTCAGAGAGAGATTCTGTGGTTGTGAAAACCACAGCAGAAAATCTGGTTCAAAAAGTGTTTACAGAACTTTGCAGGAATAGCTGGGGCAGCTGGGGCAAGCTAGATTCTTGAAGCAGCTGTTTGCAGAAATAGAGAATAAGTTAGTAGCAATAGTACCGACAGTCTACCAAAGTCTGAAAATACTTTTCTAGTAAGTTACTGAAACTTATAGAAATATTTATCTAATCTATTAAGAACACATACTGTACATATGGTTTGCAAAATTAGAATGAGACATGGCTATATTGGGTTGTGCTGTTACTGTTTCTAGAGAGTTGTTTCAGTCAATGTCTCAGAGGGCAACTTTCCTCAAAGGGGAAAAAAATGTTGTCATAAATTCTACCAATTAGGGAGCTGCAGTTCTTTCCCCCTGAGTGCTAGATAATTGGGCAGAGGAAAACAGTATGGTGCCATCAATGAAGGTGCATCTGAGTCATGCTGAGCCTTTGTTCACCAGCTCACACAGGATCACATCACAACACCATTGCCTCAGAGATTGGCTTGATTTTCAATAATCTTGCATTTATTAAGGGTAAAAATAATCTCTGCAGGGGGAAGTATTGTATCTAATTACTATCAAAATGAGGTAAATAAGTTAAAATAGACTGAGAGAATTTTAAGGCAGCTGAATGAAACTGTTTATTTCTTAAGTTGCAGGCCTTCTCCTCAATCATAGGTGGTAGGTTCTATTTCTCGTTTATCTCGGTTCCTACAAGTTATGATAGGGGAGAAATAACTGTAAAACTAATTTCCTATTTTTTCTATCTTCTTTTTCTGCAGTTGAGTTATAGGTAGGTTTGCAGATTTCTAATGTTTTCCCTAATTTTATGCCTCTTTTTCAGGAATGCAGGCCAGCTGCAGTGTGTTTGTTGCTGTGTACACACATACTGAAATTTACATAAATTCTCATCTCTGGATTTTTCACAAGTAGAATTTTCAGTGCAATGTATACGTTTCTTTCTGGTCTAAGCCCAGGAAATTCAGATATTTATTGCATCTGTACATTGTATTTTCTCACTTAAATACTTCTAGAGAAGCCTAGAAATCTACTCAGTCTGTCTGTACTAAATTATTTCAACAGCAATACAAAGCGCTTGTACCATAAACCCCAGGTTTAGCAGGCTGAATTCTCTACTTAGTAGTCAACCCAGAGCCATTATTTCTTTGATGGTTTTCCTTATGGCTACACAAATCTTAAGAGCTTTTGGTACTGTTCTTTCAGAAACTACAACCAACTCTACACCTTAAACTTGAAATGTATTAATTGGAAATAATATGTATGTAAGCAAACACAAAAAGAAATGATAAACCAAAACTAGCTTCAATCAAGATCTTTTCCCTGGGAATGTAATAGATCTTGCACAATTATGCAAAATTCTCCTATTTACATATGCAGTTATTTTAGTTTCTGTCTATCAAGAAAGGCTTAATTCTTTATATCCTCAAATCATACCAGGGTAGAAAACAGATTGCTGTATTCACATTTTTAGCTTTTCAAGATGATTTTCAGTTTCTTTTACAGTCTAAGATTATCTGTGTCTAGACTCTTTCACCTCTTGTTGTCCTCAGCCTGAGTGCTTTGCAACCTCTGTGTATTTGGCTCAGTATTCTGATGGTGTGATGGACAGATCTTTTCCAGGTTTTTTTTCAGAATACTGTTTTTCTTTTATGCTGAAATTGCTCAGAAATATAGCTGTAGTTCTGCTGTGCTTCTGGATGATCCAAATGGGTTTAAAAACATAAAAAGGCAAGATTTTATGTATTTTTTACTTTTTGTCTAATGAATGCTTTCTATCTAATAGATACAACTGAAACTTGAGTGTTTCTTTTGTATTTTTTTTCTTTTGGACACATAGTACATCAAATATTTTTCCCTTATTTCTTGTAGAAATGAATTAACTGCTTTCTCAGCTTCTTAAGATGAAACTGAATGCTTCTAATACTTGAGTGCTTCTAATAGTTGAATGCTTCTTAAATACTTGTGCCATGTTATAAAAGCCATGTACAAATCAAGGAGATGGTTTGGTTATGAACTGCATCTTCTCCCCATATCTGCTACTTGTTTTGGCATTTCAAGTAAAATTTGCAGGAACTGCTTATGTAAATGGAATCTGAGGCCACTATAGGAATGCAATACAGAAAATATAGATACTGAAATACCTACTGATAAGAGGCACACCTTGCTAGATTAAACGACATGACCTTACAAATCTTTGTCTCTTGACCAAAGGCTGAATGATAATATTCTGAAGACCTCTTATTGATACTGATGAAATTACAGGTAGGTTGGACTGTGAAAATATTTTAAAATGTGCAATTAACCTGTGGAAACTCCCCCAAAATCTTGATTTTTTTAGTAGAAAGGAAAAACAGGCAACAATCTTTCCACGTACCAGCTCTTAAACAGTTCACTGCATGAGAAAGTAGATATTTGAGGCAAAATATGAGAGCTACTCAAACCTACTAATAATAGAAAAGGGGATATAAATGCACAGAGCCTGCTGTTATGCCTGTTTGCAGTGCAGTACTCTGTGCATGTATGCATGCCTCTGTTTGCTGAAGTAAATGGTTTTGGTTTTGTTTCTTCTTCCAAAGCAGCTTGAATCTTATTGCTAGTGTGAAGCCACTTTGGGTGAGTGGAACTCCCTCTCTGACACCTTCAGGGACATGATGCTAATGAAGGCATGAGCTGCCTTACTGTTGGGATGAGACACAGTGTTGAGACTACCCACAGACCTGTGGAACAGGGACACTGATAAATATTTCCTTCTTTTTTTTTTTTTCCCCTAGAGCTCACAGGCTTTGAAAGTTGTTAGGTGATATGTAACAAATACATGATCATATTAATATTTTTCAAGGGTCTGAAGAGACATTCATTGTGCACAATGCTTAAATAAGATATTCTCAATTCTTTGTTTAGATGGGTTTTCAGTAATTAAAGAACACAAGAATTTATTTGGATCCAACATTCTTCATTTGCAATTATCCTCTTGAAGTCCCTTTGTAATTATTCTTTTTTTATGATCCTTTACATTAGCATATTCAATCTAAATTATTTAATTAGATGATAGTTTACTCAAATTACAGATGCATAAGTTTTCTCTGTAAAGTAGAAAGAAGAAAATAGAGAGCTTTTGAGCTTGTGATAAGCTAAGAAGAAAAAAAAATTATTGTATTGTTGTTAGCTGCTAATTCAAATTTACTCTTTTTAAGTCCCTATTCTATTTACTCTGAGTAGAAACAAATTCTGAGCTATTATTTAGATGACTCCTTAGTAAAATGGGATTTGATATTTAAAACACAGAGTTATGAAACTGTGTACAATTTGTAATTTTTAGGTTAGGATGAACTCACTGGAAAAACTTCGTATACCAGAGACACATAATGCATGCACATCTGTATTAAAAAAAGAACTCTCATACTTGTCTCTGTTTCATGGTACCAAAATCTTCTGGAGGATCTAGAACTATCTTATAGCCGTAAAGCTGACTTCATTAGCTGACACATTCATTTCATAATTGATGATAAACTTCATATTTTTCTACTTTTTTTTCCATGACAGACAGTCAAATTCTTACCCTAGGAGAGGCCAAATATTAAGGTTTTACTTGGTCAATACCGTGCCTCTTTCTAACAATAATTTCAGGAATTTTAAGAATCAAAGTATGAAGCTAAGAAGCTTAGGATTTTCATGAAGAAACCACTGACTTAACCATGGCCCTTTGATAGTTGCTTAGTGTTGCTGAGTGTTAAGGTCATGTGTTTACACTGAAAACTGCTGTGTAACGTTGGAAGTAAAGTAAGCAATATCTTCTTTCTCTTGACTGCTATCTCTGAACTCTGTCAGCTGTGGCAGTGAGACAGGTCAGTGTGAAAGAAATACCATGAAAGGCTGTTTGTCAAAAGTTAAGGCGTTATAAAATATTGCAAGTCTCACTGGAAAAATAGTAACATAAGACACAACTTGCCAGGTAATATGACACTTGTTACAGTCATCTGGAAGATTCCTACTCTTGTAATGGGTTGTCCCTGTCCAGTAGGTAAGAACAACCAAGACACTTCCCCCATCCTGGTGGAACAGAAGAGAGAATAGAAAAAGCAGAAGCAAGAAGGATTGTAATTTGTGAGAAAGTTTAATGGATTAAGGAAAGCTGAGCAGGCAAGCAAAGCAACATTGAAATTTTTTTCTTCCCATTGGCAGGGAGTTGTTTAGCCTGTTACTGAAAAGCAGGGCCTCAGAATGCTGCAGTGGTTGCTTAGGAAAGTGAATGCTGCAGCCAAGAGTGCGCATAGTTCCCCCTCCTTTCCCTCCTTTTATTGCTGACCATGATGTCACATGGTACAGAATACATTTTAGCTTAATTTGGGTCAAGTCTGCTGGCTGCTTCCCCTCCCATCCTCTTGCCTATTCACCGGAGGAGAGAGGATGGAAAAAAGAGAAAAGCTCAATGCTCTGCAAACACCACTCAGCAGCAGAGAACGTACCGGTGTGTTATCAATACTGGTTTAGTCACAAATCCAAAACACAGCAGCATACAAATCCTGTGAAGGAGATCAGTTCCATCCCATCCACCCTCACCCAGCTGTTAATGACTGAGTTACTTCATCAGAATCACAATACTTGTAAGGACCATTTGTGAGTTCCCTACTATATGAGGTCAATAATAAGTCCTGGATGCTCACCTGCATTCAAACGGAGAGATGAGACCTCGTCAGATGACTTGGAAGAGTGGAAGACATATACAAAATACAGATACAAATACACTAGTGTATACTAGGATAGTAGCAAATGAATTCCAGAAGGCTGGTTACAAGGGTGTCCACATCAGAAAAACATCATTGCAATAAAGATTTAATTTAAGTCTGAGGAAAAGTGCTCTCTGTGACAATAAGGCAAAATGCCTCTTATTAAAATGGTACTTGTTGTTGCTTATTACCATATAACTGCTGGGTGGAAACAAGCTTAAGGCTGAAATCCTCAGGTGAATGCCAGGAGAGGAAGTAGGTCAAATACTCGAACTGCAGTTTTGTTACTTTTGGCCCTTCAATATCTCAGTCTAACTTTTCAAGAGAAAAAGGGGAGACTGAGAAGAATACGAAAAGTCAAATAAAGGCTCTTACAGGCAAAGGGACAGCGATGACCTAAAGCCACTGCATACAAGAAAAAAAAAAAAAAAGCAACCATACCTCTGCTATCAGAGACTAGGAAATTCAGATTTTCCAATTCTTTGTCAGAATTAGTATTGATCAGCAGCTGCTGCTATTAGGTCTGTGCAATTCTTCACATTTCGCAGCCTTTCCAGGTTCCTGCCCTATTATAAACATTATCGTGCTGCACGTGTGTTACATGCTGTCCCGGTTTAAAAGACAGGTGTCTGCCAAGGAAGGCGGGAACCTTGCCGGGATGGAAAAGATGACCCCCTTCCCTCGAAATTATTATAAATTTGAAGTTACAGGGCTTCCAGGCAAAGATACGGGAACAGGAATATCAGTTCTTTACTAACATTTACGTACATAGATGCAGATATAGGTAATGCGAGGCAGAGCGCCTGCAGTGACTCCCCCGCGGCTGCCGGTGGCGCTGTTGGCCCGGGCGGCGTCAGAGGGCGACTGACGCGAGCTCTGAGCCGCCTCGGGGGGAATGGCGGCCCCAGGGCGAGGGAGAGAGCGTGGAGGGGAGGAGTGTTGCTGGTGCCTCCTGGCTCTCGTGTCCCGTGCAATGTTCTGGTGACCGTAGCAGCAGCCAAGGCTCCAGTGAGCAGCTGGGAGGTGCTTCCTGCAGAGAGAGGAAGGAGGTAGGGGCTCAGGTTTCCCCTGAGGCACCCAGGCAGCTGGTGAGGGTCTCTCTCCCGGCAAGGGCGGCCGTCAAAATGTCCCAGTCCAGTGGCCGCTCCTGCGAGCAGTGGCCCGCCGACAGCAAGGAGAAGGCTCAGCTGTAGCAGCGAGTCCCCCTGGACAGAGAAGTCCTGCACCAAAAACCCAAAGCTGTCTGCCTTTGCAGCCGGGCAAAGACTGACCTACTCCCAGCTAAGAAGCTGCCAAACACCAGACCGCTTCTCCTCCCCTCCCAGGACCATTTCAATGGTATGCCGAAAGCCCTGGCTATATCTTTTGTCTTTTAAATGGACGTCTGTTCACCATCTCTGTGACAACAAATGGGAAGAAAATTCCCTAAAGAAAAAAAGAAAACATAACCCTCAGCGTATGCTATGGTATCTTTGTTGCTATCTCTTTCTCCTGAGGTTAGTCTTCTTTCTTTGCATTTCTAGGCGGGCAATATAAGTGAAAACACAAGCTAAGGCAGCTGGAAATGCTTGACACATGCCTCTGCTGTTGGTAGCAAAGTTGGTTCAAAGTTAGATTCAATCAAGAGGCAGGAATGACATCTTAATGGTTTCCATCTGATTCAAGATATAGTTGGTACACAGTAGGGAAAATTATACCAAAAGAAGCAGTATGATAAAGTGCTGGGGCATGGACTTGTTTTACCTTGTATAGTGTTCTGACTGAGTAGCGTCCTCCCCGAGGCAGAGACAGGATACATGCAAACATCTTTACTTGTCTACAGACAAATGCCCCTCTGGATTTTCACAGATCTGGGAGTTTGGAACTTTCTTATTAGGAGGAAGAGCATTAAAAATATTCGTTTGCATATGAGCCTTCAATTTCCTAGAGTGGCAAAACCAGAAGTACACACTGTGCATCTGACAAAAGTGGTTTTGGAATTAACAGAATGTTTATGAAGCACACTGAGCATGAAAGTAAATGTAAAAAATTCTTTATTTTACCTAGATAACCTGTATTAATTCTTTGCTAGACTTTTCAGAAGCAGTTAAAATAGAAATCAGAAATAAAGCTCGAGCAAGACATCTGGGGGGAAAAAAAGTATGTTTCTAAGATATGGTTTTGATATTCCCTTTTTTCTCTGTTTATTCTACAAGATAAATGTTATAAAAAAGTGTATACAAATAACAGAGAATTACTATTCCATGTTAAATGTGTGTCGCAGTAATATATAACTGCTCTGATGTGAGAAAATTTTCGTTCAGTTTTTATAGAAACTTTATGTACAGTTCATTCTTAACTGTAGGGAAGCCCACTCAGAACCATTAAACAAGCAGCTCAGGAATTAAATTACCCCCCAGCTACCATAAGCAAATAACCTACATGGGACATTGTGTTATCTAACTGGCCAGTTGATGCTTTGCTTTTTCCAGCTTTAAGAAAGAAATTAAATGGTATGGTAGTGTATTACTCTCATTTCCAATCCTCTGGAGCAGATAAACATTATCATGAAACTGGCCAAGGATGAAATTTAAATAAGTAGTGATTGGAGAGGATGACAGGAAGAGTTTCCAAATTACAAAAACTGACAAATTAGTTTAATTAACTGCATATTTTGGAGTACAGGGATATGGGGGAATTATTTATTTTGATATGTAATGCATACTCAATATTTCTGTAAACGGATTAGGGTGTAGAAATCCTGCCATGCAATTATTCAAAAAAGAAGTAGGAAGAAAAACTGGAGCCAACTATATTTTTTCCTCCTTTTAAGTCACTGTCACTTTACAGTTCCAGTGTGGATTACAGATTCATTCTGTTTCATCTGAATTTTCTAACAATCCAAACTGCTTCTCCAATGCACCTCTAAACAACCATACAGCACAATTCTGATGGTTGTTTAAGCACACTAGGCACTCATCATGGATATAAGATTATGAGTCTCATATCACAACCATACTCTTACAGTGTTAATTTCCTTCTAAAAAGTCTGGATTGCGTAAACATTATCTGCCTTGTAAATGCAGTACCTAGGGAACAGAACAGGCTGTATGCAACAGAACAAAATGGAATTTGAATCTGCTTTTATAGCTGTGTGTATTGCAAAATCTTTTAGTCTAGAGTTCACAGTATCACAGAATCACAGAATGGGTCAGGCTGGAAGGGACCACAGTGAGTCATCTTCCTGCTCAAGCAGGGTTATCCTACAGCACATTGCACAGGATTGCATCCAGATGGTTCTTGAATATTCCCTATGAGGAATATTCCATAACCTCTCTCTCAGTCGGTTCCAGTGCACTGTCATCTGCACAGTAAAGCAGTTCTTCCTCATGTTCAGGTGGAACTTCCTGTACATCAGTTTCTGCCTATTGCCTCTTGTCCTATTGCTCAGCACCACCAGAAAGAGCTTGGCTCTTGACACGCCTTGCTTCAGATAATTTTTAAGGTATTTTTTATACTTCTTGTGGCTGAACAGGCCCAATTCCCTCAGCCATTCATTGTAAGGGAAATGCCCAGATCCCCTGTTTGTCCTTTTTCCCCTCCTTTGGACCCGCTCCCGGATCTCCATGTCTTCCCGGCACTGAGGAGGCCAGAACTGGACACAGCACTCCAGGTGAGGCTTCACCAGGGCTGAGTAAAGGGGCAGGATCACCTCCCTTGACCTGCAGGCCAAGGACACACAGGAGCTTAAACAGCTCTTCCTGATGCCCTCCAAGATACCATTGGCTTTGTTGGCCACCAGGACACACTGCTGGCTCATGGACAGCTTGTTGTCCACCAGGGCCCTGAGGTCTTTCCCCATAGAGCTGCTTCCCAACAGATCAGCCTGCAGCCTGTTGTGGTGCCCAGGGTTATTCTTCCCCAGCTGCAGGACCCTGCATTTGCCTTTGCTGAGTTTCAGAAGGCTCGTCTCTGCCCATCTCTCCAACCTGTCCAGCTCCTTCTGAGGGTCTGCATAGCCTCCTGGGGTATCGGCCACTGCTGCCAGCTTTGTGCTGTCAGTGAATTCACTGAGGAGGCATCTGCCCCTTCATCCAAGTTACTGATGAATAAGTTAAACAATTTTGGACCAGTATTGAACCCCCAGGGACACCACTAATGAGAAGCCTCCAACTAGACTCTGTGCTGCTAATCATGACCCTCTGGGATCTGCCATACAGCCACTTGTCAACACACCAAAGTTCTTTGAACTCTCAACAACTGTAGAAAATGCTGCTGAGACAAGTCGGTGTAGCAATGCATGCAGTCAAATCACCCACTTGAATTTGGTTCCTTTCATTTTTTTGCAATCATAGCGTTCTTCTTATTGTAACGTGTTGGGGTTTAGGGTAATGAAATAAGTTACTTTGCAATTCAAGGGGTATATAGTGATGGCAGAATGGGGTAGTAAATGAACTAGAGGAATTCTCCAAACACTTATCTCAAAACTGTTGCTTTTGTGTTCTTGGACAATCAACTTGCACTCACAGAATGTCCCTTCCTCCTTTTAGATAACATAAGGACCTCAAATGGACAGGATAGTATCAGCTAATTGTTGGCTGCTCAGTGTTTCGCTGCTATGAGGTTCTAACTGCAACTCTGGTTTCTTGTTCCAGTGAATTTTATATCTTCAGAACTAATTTCTTGTTGGTTTGACTAGGGGAAAGAAAAAAGTGAGTTCTCAAACTAGCATAAAATGTTAGGGAAGGTTGATTTTAGTTGTGCTATTAAGGCACATTGAGGAGAAGGAATGTTTTTTTGCCTTCTAGGTACCACTGGCCCTATTTAGCACAAACACATGGAGAGCATAGATTTTAATCATTACTGTTATATATGAAATCAAGTTAATGGCTTTTTGCATCTTAAACCGTCCACTTATGAAGACCAGGTTTACATAATTAAATGTTTTCATCGTTAAAGTTAATATTATTAAGTGTTCTAATAAATTCCACTAAGTTTATTGTTGTTAAAGTTAACATTGAGAGACTCTCGTTGTTTAAATTAAGTTTGTTTGAAGGGACCTTTAACCTTACTTCCCAGTTCTTTTAATGGATCTAGTTCACTTTTTGAATGTTAGAAATGTAATTTACCTTTCATGTTTGATGTAATTGTTGAAAACTTACCACGGTTGTACTGTATTTCTGTTATGAACTATGCTTTTTGGTAAATTTAAAGTCTGTTATAGGGTTCAATAATTCCAGTAAGCCTTGAAACTTGGAAATCCCCTACCCCCTTTCTAATGTCCAGTTACTATTTTTAGAGGTCTTGCAAGTGGGCTCCATGGTAACATGAATTTCAATCAGGGCACTTTCCCGCCGTTCCAGCCATGTGACTCCACTAAGAGAACCACCCCTAGCACCCGACGAACCATTGGTGGAAGAACATGACCTCACCAACTGNTCTTCCCGGATTTTTGTTAATAAACATTTTTAATTTCTCACAAGAAATAAGAGTTGTCCTTATTTCTAACAGCTCTTCTGGGGACTCGTCTGGGATCCTTTTTTGTCCATTTTCGTTCATTTTTGAAATTTTTTTTTTGGAATTAATCTTCCACCCCTTGTTCCTGGGACACTGGACACCACGGAGTAACGCGATTGAAAGGAGTCCCCCTGCTACTGGACTAAGGTAAGGCCTAACTATTAATTCATAGCAATTGGTTAGGGAATCACCCTAAAAGGGTTTTGTTAAGGGGAACCTCCTAACGCGAAATCTGTTTGTGAGTGTGTGAGTGGGGTTGGCTACCCTTTGTGTGAGTGAGGAGTGAATGAACAGATTTCTTGGCGGGCCACAGTGACACGAGGGACCACTCCAGGTGGGATACAGGAGTTGGTCGAGGGTGGCTGTGAGCCATAGACGGAGGGACCCATACACAGGGGGTGTACGGTGTGTGTGTGTGTGCAACCCTGTCGGTGTTAATTTTGTGATCTGTATCCCGAGTAATAAGTGGCGCCATTTTGGTCGATCTTTCCACACACCTTTGAGTGTTTGAGGGTGGAAAGGTCGCCATTTTAAGTTTGCTCTTTCTCCTTCTTCTCTTACACTCTTTGTGGGCGGGGAGGCCGACATTTTGTCTTTTCTCTTCAAGGCGGGAAGGGCCGCCATTTTAAGTGGTCTTTTCTTTGGTGGTGAGGGAGGAACGGCCATTTTAAGACCCTTCCTCTGCTCCCTCAGGCGGGAAAGGACACCATTTTGGAGGTCCTTCTCACCAATCTTTGGTTGTCGGGGCAAAAGAGAAGCAGCCATTTTAAGGTCTGTCTCCTTGTTCTCTCAGAAGGGAAAGGACGCCATTCTGAGAGTCCTTTTCCCCATTCTTTGATTGACAGGGCAAGAGGGTCAGCCATTTGAATCAGGCAAGACCCAGCCCATTTGTATTAAGCATTTAAAATAACCAAAGTTAATTTGCGATTAAATCTAAAGATAGTTTTAATTTATGTGTTCTAATTTATGTGTGATTGTGTTCTAATTGCTTTCTTGTGGTTTATAATATCTAGTACCTTTATTTTGTCTGTGTATTTGAATCAGATTGGTTTGTGGGTTTTAATATTGATTTGTTTAGTTGGATTAAATATTAAGATACCATTGTGGTATTCTTTGGTTATATTTATTCCATTTGTTATTATATTTTTGATTTGAGGATATTTAAAGTGATATTAATTCCTTCATTGTTAGATTCTTGATTTAAAACTAGCAAAGAATTAATTTTGTATGTGTGTTGGTATTAATCATTCATCTCTTGGATTATTATAATTAATTAGCAATATTTTTATATATATATATATTTAATAATTGTGTTTCCCACGGTGGACGCCATTTTATATTTATCTCTTTCCCACGGTGTCCACCATTTTGGATTAAGTTTCCCACGGTTGACGCCATATTGCTATTATTCCCACGGCGTCTGCCATTTTGATTTCCAATAGTCTCTTTTGGGGTCAGCCATTTTGAATTTTCTCACGAGTCTGCAATTTTAGTTTATTAAGGTATACTAACTCGGTGATTAAGTTTTGGTATAACTATATCCTCATATGGTTGATCGTTGAATCAAACCCTTTTTGGTTGGTTTAATTAAAGACTAAGGTTGAGAATCTATTACCTGTCTCAATATGGGACAGTGCAACAGCAAAAGAAAGAACCTGCTCAAAAAATATAGAAGCTTCCCGGAAAGTCCATTAGGACAAATGCTATCCAAGTGGGAAGAACATGAATTGACCAAAGATAAGGACCAACATAAGATGGTCCAGTACTGCATGTTTAAGTGGCCAAAACGCCCCATCAGGAAGGATGGGTTGAGATGGCCTAAATTAGGAACCTCTGAAATGTGGGTCCGCAAGGCACTCTATTCCACGGTCTATTGTAGAACAATAAAGGAATCAGATGAGCTGGCATATGCGGAAGTGTGGATGAAATATTGGGAACCACAACATAAAGAAGTGGAAAGAGTGCTCCCTATTTCAGAGGAACCTAAAAACAGACCAAAAGAGAAAGAGAAATTGAAATCAAAGCTAAACCAACCAAAATGGGACCCTCTTAACAACCTCCCACCGGTCTCCGATAACTACAGCTCAGTAGACAAGACTGAGGAAACGGAAGGAAGTTTCTTAAATTTGGAGCATCCAATCGATAAGGAGTCGGAAGCGAAAATAGATAGTGATAATCTGCCATCCTCCTC
>VZTF01001750.1:2155-59499 GCA_013397755.1 Cnemophilus loriae
CCCCACGGATCATTTTTGGGCCCAGCACTGTTTGATTTCTTTGTAAGTGACCTATGGTGGGATCCTGATAAACCCTGATAAAGTTTGCTGATGATACCAAACTGAGCAAGGAAGTGGACACTTTGTAAAGAAGACTCATCCTGCAGAAAGACCTTTTCACATGGATTTGCATAAAAAAGAGCTTAATGGGCACAGGCTATTCCTGGAGAGATTCCAATTGGACACAAGAGGAAAATATTTCACAATGAGAACAATCAGCTATTGCAACAATCTCCCCAGGGAAGTGGTGGGTTCCCCAATGTTGAACACTTTAAAGGTTCATGTGAACAGGGTGCTGGGCCATCTTGTCTAGACCGTGCTTCTGCCAAGATAGATTGGACCACATGATCTTTGAGTTCCCCTTCCAACCTGGTATCCTCAGAGGGAATAATCAAGAAGATAGCATGTTTTCAGTTTCTGCTCATCCCTTTAGAAAAGCACATTAAATTACTTGAAATATCTCTGTATGTAAATGTATTTATCAATTTATACATTTTTGTAAAGAGAAAATATATATTGCCTGAAAATCATAGTTGAATCTTTTTTTTTTAATTGTTTTTCTCTCTATGATTTTCCCAGATTAGCCAGGCAAAATCAGGTTAAAATATTGAATATAATTCAAAAATACAGCTTTTTTTCTGTTCATATTTATGATTAGTGAACTACTGATTTGCCTCCTTTATTTTGTTCAAAATGTACTGTTTATTAAAAAAACTCCAAAATATTCAGAAAGCATGAAAACTTGTACTTGATCTCTTGCTTCTCCTTGATATATTTAACTTGTATAGAATTAGAATTTTTTATCTTTTGAAACTTTCCTTGAGTTTTTAACTTCCTGCCTGGCGACTGCTGGCTAATGAAGTGCTGAGCACAGCACTTACTGAGAACCAATAAAAAGTCAAAGACTTGATGTCAGGCTCTCTTAGACTTATTTAATCACTATGAGTGGAAAAGAAGACAGATTTTGATTAAGACCAGCTAAACCGATCAATAAAGTCCTTGAACTTGCATAAGTCACTACTGGTTACTTTCAATAACAGTGATAGCCTGTACCTAGGAAGGAATATCCTTCTGTTAGAATCTTTACATATGAGACGTACACGTGGACAACCACTGAATGCTCCTGTAAGAGAGTGCATTATATTTCTTAACAGTCCATTGCTATTGCTTTTGGCAGTATAGCTTCAGCCAATTTCTTTTGCACTGAATCTCTGAGAAAACTGAACTGGAAAATGACACTCAGATACTATATATAAACACAAAAGGAGACCACATATATAGTGAGCAACATGACAACCTTGAAATGTGCAATTTTCACTAATTCCATTCTTGATATACTAGTCCAAGTTCTAACAGGGGAGAAGGTCAGGGTGGAGGTGCAGTACTTCAGGATCCTCTAGAACCATTGGATATGAGACTTAAACAAACAAGAAATTACTTTCATTGATTAAATGTAGATTGAATTAGTGGGAAAAAATGACAGGCCCTGCTAAGGTTGTGTCCCCTAGTCATTGTTTAACTCAGCGTGACAGATTCAATCTGCTCAGCCCAAAGGAAGGCCAAAGATGTCACTCACAGACTCTGCACAATGCTACAGCCATAGAAGAGCAAAATCGAAAAGTTGCACTTTATCAACTCACAGCCTGGAGCCACTGTTCCCATTCGGGTTGTGTTAGCAGAACAATGAGCTACAGCAGGCGCAAGGCCGCTCCACATAATAATTATAGGTATCCCACAGGCAAAGCTCTTGTTGCTTTTAAGACTTGACAGAATGTGTCTTGTAGGCATGACCTAGCAGATGGGGGACTTTTTTCTTTCATCTTTTCTAAAAAGCCACCTAGGAGAAACATATAAAGAATCCTGATAAGGGATATATTTTCTCCTAAACAGGTAGGCTGATTACTATAAGCTGCTCTTCTATTTCATTCACGCTTAAAATAATTGGAGATTACCTTAGTGGAAGGAAGTCAAGTATAGCAACAGAAACAGGGATAGACCTTTTGCTCTATCCTGCTAATTTGTGTCACCTACTGCACTGCCTTATGTATTGATGGTAGAAAAAATGAAGCAGAAAATTAAGTCTGAAAGGCATTTTTGTCCTGCTGTCACTTTGTACAACATTTAGTTCAGTTGACATGACACTGTGCCTTTTGTTACATAAAACTGTCACATTGTCCCCTTCTGGTTAGCCACAGTTGCCAACCAAATCAATAATGTCTGTCAAAACTGTCAAATAATGAAAACAGCTAAAAATATCTGTTATAATAGATAATATTTTTATGACCACTAAAAGATACAACAAAATTATGTCACCAACAACATGAGCAAAAAAATAAGATAAACTTTACAATTAGCACAAACTGAAGGATGTTCTCAGATACACTATCATGCCTGGACATTTTAATTATTTCATACTCATTTTTGATGTTTTAGTATGTTACTAATCTTTGAATACAGTTTATGATTTCTGCAGGACACTTTCAACATGTAAGTGTATGCATTTATTTTGTTAGAATTGTTAGGTACTATTTGTTCTTCTTCAGTTTTTAAAATAAAACATAAACTACCAGCAGCCTGAAAGAGTACAGAAGGAATCCAACGGAAATGCAATGAGACTGATTGTCTTTTTCAGTCTTCCACTCTTGCTTGGACCATGGCGTGATACAGAAATTTAAGCACAAAACCACTGAGGTTTGCAAACCACAGCCAACATCTTATGATTGTGTTTTCTTTTTACATTCCATAATTTCAGATTGAAATTCTCCAGGTGCTTTTTTGTCTATAGTTTAAACCCAGAAGTTCTGGTAAACATGTAATTTATCTAGAATGTGGAAGAGAAGATTTTTGCCCCAAGAAAACACGGTTTGTCCGAAAGACACCGCAGTGCTGGCATGTGAGATTGAGCTTCCTGGCTGGATACTGCTGAAAGCTACATAGCCAAATTTGCCTACTGTTCCTTCATACAGCCACAACAATAAATATCAGTGCCATGCATATATCTTTCGAAACATTGTCCCTTTTTTTAGCATATGTTTTTAAGAGTGTCGCTTGGACTTCAGACTTAAAAAACTGTGGGTCCTGTGGTTATTTCAGATTCTTTCTGGAAGACCGAGCAGGAAATGCAGGACCAGTGTAAGTAGTTTCAATTATGTCCTGTTTTGAAGAAAGAGAAACACATGGATTTGAAAACCTTTTGTAATTTTTTAACCTGGATAAAGGCACTCCTGAATTTTATGCCTTCAGTGTCTTCACAAATGTGATCTCAGCCCCATCCTACTAATTAATTATCTTAAAGCAGTCATTTTTTTATATGTACTTTAACATATAAACATACATATAGGTTGAAGAGGAAAGGGAAGATTAGGAGAAAAAGCAGATCCAAGAACTCTTTAAAGCAAATTGAAATCTATTTAGAGGTTGTCCTGTGTCAATAGATGGCAGTAACATGGGAATTCCATTTTGCTTTTTTTCAGCTCAGAAAACTTTTCTCTGTAGGTTTTAATCACAGGATCATAGAACAGACTGGGCTGGACAAGACTTTTAATGGTCATCTAGTTCCAACCTCCTCTACCAATGCACAGGGACATTCATCTTGATCATGTTTTTGCAAGTCCTGTCCAACCTGACCTTGAACATTTCCTGGGATGGGACATGTATTACCTCTCCAGTCAGTGTTTCACCACCTTCATTGCAAAAAATTTCTTCCTAAGATCTAACTTAAATCTGTCCTATTTTAGTTGAAAGGCATTACCCCTTGTTCTACAACAATGAGTCCTGCTAGAAAATTTGTCCCTACCTTTCCTGTAGGCCTCCCTCAAATACTGAAAGGCTGTAGCAAGGTCTCCCCAGATCTTTCTCTTCTCCAGGTTGAAGAACCTCAACTGTTTCAATCTTCCCTCACAGAAGAGGTGTTCCAGCCCTTTGAACATCTCTGTGGCCCTGTTCTGGACCTGCTTCAGCTACTCCATGTCCTTATGTTGGGGGCCCCAGAGATGGATGCAGTATTCCAGGTGAGGTCTCATGAGAACAGATGGGAAGCATTACCTCCTTTCACCTGTTTCTTTTGGCGTAACCCAGTGTACAGTCAGGTTAACACCAGATGTCCTTCCACTATGTTTCAGTGCAGTAAATGTGGAGGTTTTAATTGTGTATACTCAAAATTTAGATCTATGGAAATACCTTTTATTTATAGCAGTAAAAGAATAGTTTAATTTTTGAAGTATTTTTTACTTAAAAGTTTTGAGGGTGTTTACCCCATCATTTGGATGCAATTCTGGGTTTACTAAATTAATTTAATTCATGAGCTGTGAGATTCCTTAATATAAAGTGAATTAATTGGAATAATTCTCAGTCTAAGAATGTCATAGGTTATGTTTGTAAACTCATAAAGTAGAATAAAGTGTTGAAGTCTCCGTATTCCTCATGTTCTGTTTAAGGTCTTCAATATACTGTGGTAAATCTCCTTTATATTTCATAAAATTAATTAATTAGACTTTTCAAATTACAAATTTTGTTCATACATTTTAAAGGTTTGCGTCAGCACAAAGACAGAAATTTAATTCTTGTGACCTGATTTCTACTGCTTTCCAGTGCAACAGGACAAGAAAATCCCATGACAAGAAAATTGCAACTGACAAAATTTCCTTTCACCTGATTTGATCTAAGATTATATCTTGTGGTGTTATATCATATTTGCAAACATATTTGAATTACATAGCTGAAAAAGTAACATTATATATTAGCGTGTATCTTGGAGAATTAAAATTTTGGAAGATTAGCCTCTTCCAAGATTAGCTACTGACACAACCTAAGTACGTTCGGAAAATTGGAGTTAATTCTCTTTTAGATGAGACAATCTTCAGCGTTCTCTATTAATAGCTTGGAATACTGAAAAGCGAAGTGACTCAATTTTTTACCTCTTTCCTTTTTTTTTTTTTTAATCCCTTGAAAAGAACTTGCAATGTTGCCAAATCAGTTTTCCACAATGTCTGAAAAAAGCAAACTTCTGTATTCTCATAGAATATAGGGTTTTTTGACCATGTTCTATAGACTGATCTGTATGACAATGGGCAGAAATTTTGGCCGGCAAATTTCCCAGTGTTGATACATATTTTTAGGAGGTCCATGCTCCACAGTTCCTATGAAGGTGTCTGACATTGTTTCCTGTCACTATTTTTCTTTCAGTGTGACTTCAAAAGGAGGTCTAAAACCCCTTCCGGAAAGAAAAATTCTCTGGGGGAATCACCACAGAATTTTTGTCTGGTGGAGTTAAGTAGCTATTCTATCTTTTTTTTTTTTTTAAACTATGAGATGAGCAAGTTGAGTTCCCTTTCACCTTCTGGAAGTGTAACTGACTGGAATAAATCTTCGTTTAGAAGTTGAATTTCAGCCAAGAAGAAATGAGTAAGTCCTCAATTCTGATTAGTACACGTGTGATAATTCCTCTTGTGGTGAGATTTGAGTGAACTGAGAGCCATCTTTCAGGCCTACTTATTGATGAGCACATTAAAATTTTCAATAATGTAAGGTACTTTGACTCCGTGACCACTTATGCTGCCTTTTAAAGGCCTCATGAGTCAGCCAGGAAGCTTCCATACTGAAAACACACATTCACATTGATTAGATACTTTCTTATGGCACTTATAAGGAAATCTAAATAGGTTATGTGGCCAAAAGATCTATGGCTCTTGCACAAGGTGCTAATGAAGAGCTGGATTGTCTCTAGGACTGACACAGCTGTGCTCAGGAGTGGGAGGGAATGATGTCCTACTTGCCCATCCCTTAAGGGCATTGTGGCTCTGGACACCTGTGATAAATTAATCAAAGTCCTAATGAATAATATTCTTCCCCCATCAGCAGACGGATGGGAAACACATGAATGGCTCTACATAACAAGCGGGCTCTCCAAGTGAAATTCAAGAAGTAATCTATAATCTCTGAAATGGTTTAGACAATCTAAACAATCTTCCCTTTTCTGAAAATGCCAGATCTAGAGGGGGATTGTGGGGGAAAAGAAGAACAAAAAAACAAAACCAAAGCCAAACTGAAAAATAAACAACTCCCTCCACTGTCCCTTACCCCAACCCTGGGAAAAAAAGGAACCTTAAATATTAAATTGTTGTGTTATATTTCTTATTTAAAATTTAACAGTCTTTATCCCTTCTTGTGTTTTCAATAAATATCATAAATGGATGTGGGAAAATTATTGATAATTTTTCATTTTCTAGAGGAATTACATCTTCTTACGTTCACACTTAGTTCCCCAATAAATCCTTGAGGTGGTATTATTTGGTTTAAAACTACTATCTTTAAACCTTGAAGTCTGTATGAGTATCTAATGATGGGAAATATTAAAGACTACTCCAAAAGTCTAAGACAAGGCCTAATAGCCTTAAAGAAACCATTCTGCAATTTTTTAATCCATTGTTTTGAACATTTTATATAATTGATAATAAAAATTACTCAAAATTGGCCAACACGGTGCAAATGTTCAATCAAAGAACCCGTTTACTAGAAATGGAGGACTGAAATTTTCTGTATTTGAACTTCCATTGAGAGTTTGGATTTTTGTAAAAATACGTGAAGTTTTATTTTTTAAAGAGTGCAGTATTTCTCTAGTAAATTTTATTGAATTACCTTTACATTGCAAAGCAAGATGTCTAGTCTTCACATGATATTTCTCATTTCCTACCTTCTAACATGTCAGAAACTCACCTTCAGAGACTCTTGTCTTGTTTATCAATCAAGATTCATTTGAGTAAACTTTTTAAAAATTCTGTTGTGCTCTATGTCACCATCTTGATATTGTTATCCATTATAGTGGATCTTCAAAGATGGTAAATCTCTATTCCTATACAGGTTAGTAGTTATTAATGTCTCAAGAAACTTGGCAAAGCAGAAACAAGTTTAACTGAGTAAATTCATGTATTAAGAGCTAAACTAAATGACATAAAATGAATGACAGGAATACAATCACTGAAGGGAAGCAGTGGGGGTATCTAAGATGTTAAATAGGAAAGTGTAGAAAGGAACTCAGATGCCGAGAATATTAATCTTTTTCTTTATTAAAAAGGTGGTGTCCTTGCTGTTTACGAGTATTTGCGGCAGAGATGAAAGGAGTATTTTTTAAAATGTTTGATCTTTTCTTCAGCTGCAGTAATCTTCCTGACCTCTGTAGTGACAGAGCTCTGGAGCTGTCAGGCTCATTCCGAGCAAGGAGGCAGTTCAAAACATTGAGTCACAGCCTGTGTCAAATACTGAGCACCAGAAAAAAGCTATTTATGAATCAGTTCAGGCTCAATAATTATGCAGGCATTATTTGGCATATAATTATGAATAACAAACATATTCAAGAAAATTCCAGTTTATTTACAGATTTCACCATTTACGAACAGAACACAAAAGCAACACCTCTCATACACTTTTTTCATTTTGAACTACACAATGCTCTCGATTTAAAATCAGCACCAACATGGTCTATGTAAAACTCTTATTAGTTAATCCTCAAATGCAGCTTTCTTGTATTTTCTTTTACTTCTTTGTAAGTATTGTTTACGCATAACATGGCAACATTTTTTCAAGAACATTCTGTTATGTAGCAATTTAAGACTGGAACTGAGGAAGGAATGGTTGCTTTAATCCATCGGTTTGAGTGAAGAAATTTACTATTTTTGTACACAAGGAAAATTATTCCATTTAAATGATATTGAAATCACAGTGAGGATTTTTTTTCTCTAGACGACATGGTTTTCCATCTCAGTCTTCTTTTCACAAACAGCCATGTACATTCAACATGTTTCATCAGTGATTCATCAGTGTACTGAATCTCTGTAGAAAAGGACATGAAACAAAACCATTTTGTACTAATTTTTTTTTTAACACAGTTGTAAATTCTTGCCCACTATAGCATGCCATACTGCTCAAAAGAATTTTACACTTTAAAACAAATAGTTTTTTCAAGAATATTTACTTATCATGAGCAAAAAATACCTTGACAAGTGAGCCCATGGAAATCACCTGAGGTTTAACAAGACCAAGAGCAATATGCTGCATCTACGTTAGGGTAACTCCTGACTGGAGGATTAATAGATCAAGAACAGCTGTGCCAAGAAGGACTGGAGGGTGCTGGTGGGTGAGAGGCTGGACATTACTTGGCAATTTGTCCTTGCAGATCAGAAAGCCAAGTGTATCCTGGGCTGCATCCAGAGCCCCGCGGGCAGCAGGGCAGGGAGGGGATTCTGCCCCTCTGCTCTGCTCTGGTGAGACCCACCTGGAGCACTGCATCCAGAGCTGGGGTCAGGAAGGGCATGGACCTGTTGGAGTGAGCCCAGAGGAGGCCACCAAGATGTTTAGAGGAATGAAGCATCTCTCCTGTGAGGAAAGGCTGAGAGAACTGGGATTGTTCAGCCTGAAAAATTCANCGATTCTATGGTTCCAGTTCTATCCTACTTATTTGTACGCTGGAGATTGGTTAGTCCCTAGAAATATTCCTCTTCATGAGATTAGCAAGCCTCCAGACCTCAAGGCTCTCATGGGCTATACCAATCCCCTCCCAACATAAGTGGACACTTCTTTAGCAACTAAAATATTCCTACACCATCATTTTTATGGTTACTCGCTCCATTTGTTGATAATGTAATGAAAAAAAAAAAAGAAAAACACATGAAGGAGGAATTCTAAAGACCAGAAGACACTAGGAGCAAAGTAGCCTTTTTCAGATTTGGAACTGAACCTTTCCATCAAAAGAGAAATGCGCTGAACCTTTTACCTACTTTCTCTCTAGTCATTAATACAGACTTCATAATTTGTGTGTCTAGAGCAGTGAACAGATGGCACTTGAATCTAGTCTAAGCTGGTTTAACTAATTTCTGCCAATCAGGAGGGCCCATTTCCTTCAGTTATGATAAGCAGTAATGATAAGAAGGTAACCTTCTAATTGACTGTGACATACAGACATCCTAATACTTTTATCTCTTTCTGCTCAGAGATTTTTCTCAAGGCATACTTCTCCCAGGTTTTATTCAGCACTGAAAGAAAAACAAATGCACTTAGTTATTTGCCTTATTAACTATTTACAGTGTAACTGAAAAATAAGTGGTTTTTTTCTGAAATGAAGGCTTTTTGCTTCTACAATTACCTTTCCAGTTTCAGCTGTGCACAAACTCTGGGAGAGAAGTGGGTGTGTGAGTAAACAGTCTTCCACTGCCTAGTGGTTATGGCATTCATGTAAACATGGAGGTCTCCTGGGGTAAACTTCTGCTCCCACTACCATTTATGGTTTTTATGAGTGGTTGTTTTTCCTCAGTGGCTGTGTCAGTTAAAATACACAAGAGAATCTTAGGGCAGAGATCAGAGGTAAGGTCTTCCTCTTCCCATACCAAAACACTCCAGTTTAAAGGGTAACACTCACTACTTGACTTTCTGGCCTGCTAAATTCTGAATGTTTGTGTGCAGATTTAGAAATAAAAGAAGACAGGTGGGGAACAACCTTCTAAACACAACTTCTATTATTTGATGCTCCGGGTACGTTTATGTTATGGAAAAAATACTGAGCTCTTTGATCCTATCAAAAATGTAGTGTTGGAAGGAGAACCAGAACTTCAAGTATGGGTTGTCAGTTGAAGTTGGGCTTGCAGGACCAAGTAATGGCTGAATGAAGGATTTTTCAAAACTGCGTCTCGAACACAGTCAAGCCCTTTCTTACATCTTGCCCTTACTGGGCATGAAATAGAATTGAATCATGAAGGAACACATGCTTAATTGGAAAAATTTTTTTATTGACCACTTTCTCAGCTGTAAAATGGCCAATGCTTTAGGGACCCTGAGGTTTTTACAAAGTTTTAAAGGCAAATTGAACATACTGGCTATGAGTATGATTCTCTGATAATCCCAAATTTTTAATTGAGTCTACAAGAAAGTAAATCTCAATTGAACATGTTCCTTGCAAACATATATTTGACTTGTGTATGTTGCTAAATTCACTATTTTTGTTAGCTTTTAATTGCCTTTTACACTGTTCTGATTTGCTAATGAATATTGCTTCCTAACCCTACCTTTTTTTTAATCCATTTTCTAAAATTGCAGCTGCAAACTTATGTATATTGTTTGACGCTCTTTTCCCACTGTGCTAACTGTATTGTGCTATTTTTTGGATCTAAATTAAAAATAAAAGGCTATTTTGAACTAGAGCTTTAGTTATCAATAATGGGACACCTACAGAATAAAGTTTTAGGCCAGTTTTGTGCATTCGTCCTTTCCAGAATGGATATAGTAAGATGCATCTTATCTATGAATGCATCCGTGCAGTGACGGATTTTATTACTTCCTTGTATGGAATTGAGCCACTATGAGCATCCTGATCTTAAAAGATGCTCAATAACCAGAGCTCTCGAGGGATCCAACAGGAAATGCTCAGCATCTCTCAGAATCAGTCCCTGCAATGTAAATTTTCATATTGTAAGAACATAATGACACTATGGGAATTAATTCTAGTTCTTTTCTTTATTTCCTTAACTAGAAAATTTTACTGTTTTGTAATCCTTTAAGGCTGTTTCTGTATAAAAATAAATCACCGTACTAAATATACTTTGCTCGGTTTAGGTTATTTGTTTCATTTTTCCAGATGCTCTATTCTGATGTTTGAGATTTTTGCTTGTTTATCATTACCCACATAACCTTGAAAACAGTACTGTCTTGAGTTTCATTGCACGTTTCTTCTGCAGCTTTAACTATGTTGATCTTAATGTTATTCTAGTCTGGCTCACTTTACCTTTTTATCACCTTAGAAAAGGAAGGGTGTTTATAATGCATGCTCACACAAGAAAGAAAAATTTCTAACTGATTTGACAAATTAAGTGTATATTGCTTGTTTCCAGTTTGATACTACTCTATAATATTAGAGGAAAGTTAATACTTTATAATACCTCTTACAAAGGATCACTTGCTTTCTCTCAGTTTGTAAAAATAGGCATGCATTTCAGGAAATCAGGTGTATGCTATGCAGTTTAGGCATTCATTTGTATGTATTTTATATATGTGTGTATGTCTGTGTCTCTGTGTACAAATACATATTTGTATACAGAGAGAGATATTGATAGATAGATAGATAGTGAGATAGAGAGATAGAGAGATAGAGACATAGATAGATACCTGCATTGCAAAGCATGCAAACACAGTTCATTGGGTATTGCTATACTTGAGCACGCATACTATATAGATACTGCACTGCTTCCAAATAATATTTGTCATGTTCCAGATGCTTGAAATGACAGTCTTTTTGTATAATATGTCTCCAGCACAATTTAGACTACCATACGCTCATTTGCCCTCAAGTGGGCCTATTTAAAGTATAATTGACTGCCCTGGCAATTATTGTGAATAGCAGCTGTCTACTGGTAAAAAAAGAGGCATATATATAATGACAGAGAAAGGATCAAATACAAGCAATAGAAAAAGAACATAAAGAAAATATCTATATAAGGTATTTTAAACCAGATTTTATAGTGGAAAGCCGCAAGGCCTATTAGCCATTTCCAATTAAGGACTATCAAAAAATAAAAGAAAGTACTCAACTATTTATGAAAGGCAGCTGGGTCTACCCTAAATATAAAACTGGAAAAAGTTTATTTGTTCGAAAATTGTTACAGCTAACCCACTTCATTTATTTTCATTAACTGCGTTAGGTTTTGATGAAACCTTTGTTGTATCATGTACCTTCTGTTTCAGACAAAAACACCTTGCTTTGTTTTTCTCCTAAATAGCTACATAATTAGATGGATTATTTCATGTGTCTGTGCGTGTGTTTGCTGAAGAGAACAAGCCAGATAAATTAGCACTTAGCAGAACACACAATAGCACATAATATGCCCTTGTGTTTCATATAAAGCTTTATTTGTCATTCACGGGTGGTTGGCAAAACTGACTTTGCTTTTGAAAATGACAGGTGGTACTCTGGTGCTTTCTGTATGAAAAAGAGAAACAACCTTCACCAAAACAGTGTCTCTCAATAGCTCCTGTGATTTAGTATTCAACCCTGGGCTTGTGTTTCCTCTAAACTTTTGTTTCATTTGCATCTCTTAGGTCTGACATCACCAAGCCAGTTTAATAGTTGAGATTCTATGCCACAAGTTACATTGAGTCCCAAAAAGACTTTCGTTCCTTGAGGCCTGATTATAAGACAGGTGAAGTTCAGTATATTTCAATAAGCTCCGCATTCCATGTCAGGAATCAATAGCCCTCCTCCTTTCTTTAGGGGTTATTAAATTGCAGCTGTAACATTAGCCTTCTTTATCTAATTGATTGTCTTTTCACAGGGCTGAGAAAATCAATAGCAGTCAATGGGACTGCCCTGTTTTTCCTTAATAGATGTTTTCTCCTAATTGGCTGCCTGGGTGGCTTCAGTGAGCTCAGTGTGTTTTCAGAAGTCCACAATATGTTGCAGTTCTTGTAAACTATTTTACCATGTGCAACGGTTATTGATTTTATAATGAAATCTAGAAAATTCAATAGCAATCAGGAATATAGATCAGGATTCCTAGGTACGTTAAAGCAAAGGGCAAACTCAGTTTGCTACCACTTCAAGCTGTGATCCAATTAAATATGTCATTAAAGTATTATGGTAGCTAAATACTTTCTAAAAAGACAGTTGGTCATGTCTTCACGATTTCATATAGAAGAAAAAGCATCAAAAGGTTTTAAAATTTTTTGACCATAATGTCCAAATTACAGTTAGGTTTAAACAGCAGATAAAAGTAAGACTATAGAACATTTCCAAAACTGTGCTGGTCATTGTGTTTTGTCTATCTTGACCTCTTGAAATATTCAAATAAAATACCTACTAAAAAATCAAGTTAGAGAGAGACAGGGTGAGGTAGGTGTGGAGAAACACTCAGCACTACTCAAATTATGCATTTGACCTTTGTTGAAAAGGTCAACATGTTAAATGCCTTATTCTCAGAGTCCACTCAACACTCAGAAACTCACTTCTGCCTACAGAAAAACTTTGGAAGTGCCTAAATTTCATGAGCAGTTATTTAATGTCATTTTTCTGTATTGCATTTCTATTCAAATTTCGTTCTATATCTTCGCGGGATATCTCTACCTTGCATGACTGTCAGGCAGAACAGCAGCATCAGCAGCACATCCATCACAGTCTGCAGAGATCAGCAGTCAGTGGTGTAAATAGCAGATACTAAAATGCAGCCTACATTACATAAATTTGTTACTGACTTAAGACTTGCTCTGCATTAGGGCACTATATTTTCAATAAAGCTCTCCAGTTGTATACCATTATAGAGTGACAGCAGCTCAAATTTCTTTGATAATGACAAGACCTCGAAATCTCTCCACTGAGGAGAAGCAATTCTGCCATTTAAAGGACAGAAAATGTTTCACATATCTTTGTTTCTTAATCGGCAAAATTTAAAAAAAACAATATAAAGGAGAAAAAAATTCCACGTCACTCAAATGACGTATAGAATAGGATGTTCTCTGATTTTCTTCCTTTGTATCTCTGTTGTCATTGTTGCTGTTCTAAGCAAACAAACCAAACCTTTTCCTTGTTTCCCGTCTTCAGCAAAAGGCTCTGCAGTGAACTGGGTCATCCTGACATGGAAAGTTTTTGGTTGTATAAAGAGACAGCTGCTTATATAGAAAGGTATAGTGATGAAACAAGTTTATATCTGTACACAAAAGAGTGATCAAATACTGTACCGTTAAAAGGAAGTAACTTTAACAAACGTGAATTGTAAACAAAAATCACCAGCCTCTTCTAAAATCACAGAAAATGTTTTCCTATTAGTATATATTTATCACAAACATTATGGAAATCTGTAATTAGAAGTATTGAATTCCCTATAAATTTTCCTGTTTTGTATGGAAGTGTCGACATTTTGTAAATGAATGAAAATTCATATCTATTCTGTAATTTGTATTCAGCCATAATGCAGAACCACACGCGTGATTTAAGACTTTGCATAATCCTTGAGAAAAGCCAAATCAATGCATATCAGTATTAAATCTGGCAACTGTGTAGCCTGTATAATAAGAGGAACTTAGGAAAAATCCTGAGTCTGAAAAATAGTATCCCTTGGACATGCTTTAGCCAGAAGGGAAATGCTTGTAAACATGCAATAAAATATCTTTGATTCTATCCCAGATTTCTTCTATTCTGCACTCAGATTAACTAAATAATTTTCAGACCACCTGTCTATAGAAAATGTTTTTGTATGCTTGCCACTGTGTTGTCTGTGCTGCTAGCTCCTTCTTACCAATCCAACACAGAAACTCTGTGTATAACTTTTGTGGTTGTTGGGAAACCATGCCAGATCTTCATGTGATCTATCCCTGGGACCTGTCTGGATCTTTTGGGCACACAGAACATGTCCAGTTGCCCAGCTGCGGGAAGTGAAAAATGACTTAGTGGAGCTATTGTTCCTTTGCGTTCCTGTTTTATTTGGGCTACATGTAAGTAAGAAATCGGGAACCTGACCTGATGAGATGTTGGAGAGAAGTTAAGTCTCTTCAGCATGTTGTAATAACAAGTCCTGATGTCCTGGCCAATGGCACACAGAAACATAAACTTGTTTAATTGCTTTGTGGCATTATGACCTTTAGGCCCAGTATGACAGAAGGACATGTCCTTAACATCCTTAACAATCCTTAACATAAATAATTTTGTTATTCTTGGTGGAAATTTAATTCTAAAACCAAAGTGAGGTTTTTTGTGGCCTTTGTTATAATATAGAAATGTGTAAGAACAGCAAGAGAATACTGAGGAATAAGCTTAGAATGAGGTATGTGAGACTTTTTTTTCCAAAACCCAGTCCAGTTCCCGGGGTAGAGAGGGGGAAAGTCTTCTATTCATTGCAAGCTTAATTATGCATTTATTAATGTGGTCAAAACAAGAACAGCAAATATGAATCAGATTTGTTCTCCGTCCAGCTCATGACATAACTGACTGAATGTAGGCCAGAACTCATCTAGATTGTTCCTAGCAGTGCTTCCATCTAGCCTGAAATATGCAGAGAAATGGTGCTTGCTTCATTCACTTCTTGCTGTATTTAATTATAGATTATTATGCTTTCAATCTCATTAGTTACTTGAAGGATCACAAGTTAAAGACTGTCCATTTCTCTTGGATGAGTATGTATCTTGGGTTGCTATGATATTTGAACATTTCAGGTTTTATAGCCTCATCTGTTTTGTTATTTCAGTATGTTTCACCTCCACATAAATTCTTAGAATCAGTGTAGGAAGGGACATTTTAGACAAATACGTATTTCCTGTGATTTAAACATTTGCCCTTAGATTTTTCTAAAATCTGAAATTTCTTATAAGGCAGGAAAGAAGCATCAGAGAAATGGAAAGGAAAATATGTAGACAGATAATAACAAGTTATTTTTTATTGTACCAGTAGAGGGACACAACCAGATGCTTAAGCAGATACCAAAAACGTAGGCATTTTTTCATAGTATCGGAAAATATTTTTCCCCTTTTTCTTATAAGAATAAAACAAAATAAAAATAAATCTCTCTTACATACAGGGTAAATGTGAAGGGCAGAAGTCATATAGGCTTCATTACCTAAAATTTTCAGGAATTTTATCTGCAGTCTTACAATCAGCGTATCATTTTCTCTTCAGTAAGACCTGCCTGAATTTCATCAGAAGTATCCTATCAGTAGCAGCAGTGTTGGGAGAATGGCTCTGCCGCTAGCATTCCTGAAGTTTCTCAGTATGGAATCACACCATAGAATCATAGAATATTGTGAATTAGAAGGGACCTTCTAGATCATCTAGTTGCAACCCCCCTGCCATGGACAGGGACACCCTCCACTACATCGGGTTGCTCAGAGCTCCATCCAGCCCGGCCTTGAGCACTTCCAGGGATGGGATATCCACAGCTTCTCTGGGCAACCTGTTCCAGTGCCTCACCACCCTCACAGTAAAGAATTTCTTCCCAATCTCTATCTAAATGTCTTTCAGTAGGTTTGTCCTGTCACTACAGGCTCTCGTAACAAATCCATCTCCATCTTTCTTGCAGGCTCCCTTCAGGTACAGGAAGGCTGCAATTAGGTTGTCCTGAAGCCTTTGCTTTTTCAGGCTAAACAATTCCAATTCTCTCAGGCTTTTCTGACAGGAGAGGTGCTCCATCCCTCTGATCATGTTAGTGGCCTCCTCTGGACTTGTTCCAACAGGTCCATGTCCTTCCTGTACTGGGATCTAAGAGCTAGATCCAGCACTCCAGGTGGGGTCACATGAAGGGACAGCAGAGGGGCAGAATCCCCTCCCTGCCCTGCTGCCCGCGGGGCTCTGGATGCAGCCCAGGACACATTTGGCTCTCTGGGCTGTGAGTGCCATGGCTGGGGCATGTCCAGCCTCTCACCCACCAGCACCCCCAGGTCCTTCTGGGCAGGGCTGCTCTGGGTCTGTTCATGCCCAGCCTGTGCTGATACCAGGCATTGTCCCTACCCAGGTGAAGCACTAGCTTTTGACTTTGTAAAACCTCAAACCTCATCAGATTCCCACGGGCCGCTTCTCGAGCTTGTCCAGGTCCCTCTGGATGGAATTTTTGAAAATTTTTTTTGAAACACAAAGATGTGAGTTAGCTATGTAAAAGAATATAAATTTTCATGTAGAAATGTGAGTTTCCTAGAACATTAGATGTATCCATTCAGTATTTTAGTCCTGTGACTACTATGCTTGACTGGAAACCTATTCTGCCTGCAAAATGGGCAAACATATAGTAGATGGGTCTTAAAATTAGCATATTAATTACATTAATGTTTATAAAAAATATAACCTGGACAGATAAAATATCTTTTTAATGTAGGTCAATGAAAGAAAAACCTTGATTTAAGAAAAAGATATTATCTCATGTAGGACCTTGCAATATTTGAGGCGGCAACAAGTGTTTCTCCCAACTTGACTTGCACATTTCTGCATGCTCTTCTGATAGAAAAGCCTGTTTCAAAAAGGTGCCAGAGTATATAATTCTTGATAATGTTCATTCATGTGCACAAATAAACGGCTTTTTTTTTTCTTTTAGTGTTTTAGCAGTGCTAATGGAATCCGAGGAAGATTTTACTGAAAAGATTTCTTAACTATTCCATAAAATGACATTTAAAAAATGTGATAAAGTTGTAAATTACTCTTACACTGAAAATGTAATATCACAAAATAATTAATTTTTAATTACCTTTTTATATTTACTCTAACCATTTGATTAAAAAATAATTGCTAAGAACTTGCTAACAATTTCTGCTTGTGACATTATCTTTTTTCCCATATAATTGTAAGAACTAATTAATATTGCTTCATATTGTACTCCAGTAGTTTTGCACTTTTCAGACAACACTCTGTTCCTAATGTTCTCAGTTTCTGTCTCAGAGACATCTCTGCTAAACAACAGACTTTCTCACTCAAATCTGCAATTCCTAGGATATACCACATCTGATATTAATCACAGTCATTAATCTATTTGATTCTATTGTTTCTGAGTATATTTATGCAACAGGCAGATTTTCCTAACATGTAGATAAGAATGCAAATATTGCATAATTTAAACCAGAGACCTCATTACTTTCAACCACATTTTTCATTTAAATTTTATGGTATATTTAAGTCACAGCAGAATATCATTCATTTAATCTTGGTCATTGTATTTCTACAGTAGACTATAGATGAAAATTAAAATCAGGTTTCACATTTAATAAGCAGTGATTGTTCCAGCTAGCTATTTTCATCTGGAGGGAGTATTGCTTTAAGTGTCTGCCAATTTGCTATACTTCTGCTACAAAATCATACCGGTCCTTAAGAAAGCGCACACTGCACTAGGGCCAAATCTGGTAAAGGATTTAAAGGAAGCAAGACTAGGACAGAAATTAGGCAATGAAGTTGTAAACTATGGCTCTATTCTGAGTTGCTAGTTGTCTCTGGAGGTGTCTGAACCCCGTAAACTACTCTGCGACTTTGAAGTTTCCCAGTCATCCAGCTTTCCCTTAGAGAGGCTCCATTTGTGTGCACCTTTAGAGAGTGAGCCTAAAACTCCCTAACAGGATTTACGTCTTTTTAAAGTATTGTTGTGTCAGACATTTTGATCTAAAGTACAACCACAGCAAAAGATGGTTTTGCAGCTCAGTGGATCAAGTTATTATTTTTAAAAGATCAAAAAGAAAGAACTCCCCCATATACACGCACACACACAAAACCAGCTAGACACACAGATTCAATCTCACTCCCTTGCTGTACTTCAAATTTCTACTAAAGCAATCAGAATATGAGCTGCCTGGGGAGGCAAGGCAGACATACCCCTTCTGCTTAAGATGTGCCACTGTGCAGAAGGAATTCAAAATTTATTCAGCTAGAAAGAGCTCACAAGAGTGTGATTCTCTAGCCCTATGAATAGGGCACTCATTTGAGAGGTAAGGGACCACAGCCCTGCTCGCAGGACTGCTTCTGTATTTTATCCAATGACTACTTAATGGATGTGCAAACCCAAGAGAGCAGGTAAGAAAGCAGATCTTCCACTCAGCAGATGAAGGCTGGCTTTTATGTTCTCTATGTAAGGATAATGAAGTGGTTTTTTTACCCCTTACATCCCCATGTGGAATGCTCACAGTCAGAACACTATATGGACAATAATAACTGTACGCAATAACACACTTTTTAGTCTGTACAGGTTCAGACTCAAGTGTGAATCACATTATAAATAATAGACTCTAATAAAGCAAGACAGAGCAAAAGAAAACAGAGCTTCTGTCCTGCAGCAACATCCTGCAAGCTTTTGTCTTAATAATACTATACTAGTGCCTATATGTACTACCTGAAATAGCTGCCCTGGAAACAGGACCTCTCTAGGGTGATTTTATAAAGCAGAACCTGAAAACTTGTACTGTTTCATGTGTAAATTTGATTTATTATTTCTTTAATATAGAATAAAAAAAGCCCAGTCCTTGCTAAGCTAAGACAAAAATGTATTCTGTAAAGTTGATAGAAGATGAGGCAGAAATTACTAGCACACTGCCAGGTTGGAACAAAATTCTAAAGGATGTAAAAATAATTACTTTAGAGTTTGTTTGGCAGGACATTCAGAGCAGGATCATTTCACGACTGTATTAACTTGTGCAGCTATCCAATCTGATTCAAAGAGTGACTCCCTGTTTTCCCTGGATACTGTATTGCTTGCCTACTGCTCTGAAGTGGAGTAGCAGAGAATGAAAGGTAGGCCTACTGCTTTGAAGTGGAAAAGCAGAGAATGAAAGCTAGCCATATGTGCCGAGAAAATGGGTCCATCACTGAGGTATCATTCTTGTCTCTTTTTATTCTTTCTTTCCTTCTCGGTCTCTCTTTGTCTTTTAGAAGATGCATTTATTTGAACATAAGTGTTCCCTAACTAACAGAATTCATCTAACCAGATTGTTGCTGAACTCTGGTGGAAGAAGATGGAGCCTGAATATTTCCATTTTATTACCGAAAAATAAGTTCCAGCAACTACTCTGCAGTGGCTCTCCAAGGGTGTGCTGTCCATAGAATCAGCAGTCCTTTCTTGTGAAGGAGAGAGTTGCTCTTACACCAGGCTTTCCTATGCCTCAAAACTACATTATTCACACTTTCTCAGAACTATCCCACACAGTTCAGAAAGGTGGATGTGCCAGATGTCTGTATCCCACCGACATGTCTGTCAGCAGGTGACTTCTCTCACGGTGTGCAGTACATGGGTTAAAGTGGATATCTCAGTGCCTGCACCTTCTTGTGGTGTGGGATCCTTGTTAATCTTCTTGTTGGCATGTTCTTGTTAATTCACTGTGTGTCTTGACTCTGCAAAGACACTGCTACCTCTAGACTTGATTCAGTGTTATCCAAATTGTAGGTGCATAGATTATAAAATCAAATTTTGCTGTCTACTCCTCTCATTTTAGCCACTGAATACGTAAGACACAAAAACTTCCTGCATTAAATTCTTGCTTAAATAGGAATTAGTGCAGTTACTTAAATGGGTAGGTGAGGTCCAATATTCCGATAAAAGATATGGAGAATAAATACCCCAAAACAAAAAAATCTCAGGAAGTGATTGACATCAGCACAGGGATTTAAATCAACCTGGGAAGATATGGCCACTTCCTGGAAATTCTCAAGAAAATTTCAACATCTAGTAATAAACAAATATTTATATAGATTGAAAGGAATGAAATGATAAAATACCAGTCATAAAATATCAACACATGTGAAATGACGATTTCTTTGAATAAAAAAGTAGCCTGGTCACAAACAAGAATGGTTGACAGCTGGACTTGATGATCTTAAAGATCTTTTCCGTACTTAAGGATTCTATGATTCTATGAAAGATGAAACATAGTTGTTCATGAGAAAATTTAACTTGCCTGCTTTTCTGGTCAGAGTGGCAAAATAGAAGTCATGAGATTTTAGTGTCAGGGTTTTGCATGGTCTCTTTACAACTAGTTATAACAGCACTAAATCTATAGTGCAAATTCAGCTCATTAAAAGCTAATTTGTTCACTGACCTAAAACTGAAATAATTCCTTTTGCCTACACATTGGCTTCCCATAACGCTACTTGATGCACACCTGTGGTATGTCAGCTGCTTGCATTTCAAAGTGTCAAAAGCAATATGTATTTCAGACACTTGATTTATAGCATAGTCAAAGTTTCAGTGAGATGCACTTTCCATTGTTCATGGCAGCTCTGCCTGCAAGCACCTGGCAGAACATAGCCTGTGGGAGGGAGGGAGGCTCTGGTATGCAGAGCCTGAACATGGCTATTAGTTTAACAATAGAAACTGCAGAAAATTGTTCCTAGCAAGTTTATTTCAATAGCACTGGAAGTCATGTGTGTGTGTGCATGTGTGTGTGTTTTTATCACTGAAGGAACAGTTGGATGCATTTGAAGACTAGTTTTAAAAGGTGTGTTGAAGAAAAGAACTTTCAAATTGGAAAAACGGTTGAAGAAAATCTGACAAAGAAAATCTATCTCTAAAATTATGACGACCTAAAACTAGGCTTGACATGTAGGACTGTCAGAGGAAACACCTGCATGCACATTGTAAGCAAGCATCCTAAAGTCAACTAATGTTCCAAATCCTGGCTGGGCACAGGTCTCAGAGCATGGAGGGCAGTTGCAACCTCTCCTCTGGGTCATTTGTTCCAAGAGCCTGACAAGAGCGTGAACCTTGGTTTCCCCTTAGCAGATATGCTAATACAATTTTTTTTTACTGTCTGACAGAAAATTGAAGTATTTGTCACTCTCCCTTTCTCAAGTCCTTCTGATTCCTGTCAACAGCTAAGCCCTTGCTGTAATGACTGGAGATGGCCAGCAGAAAGTGAGTGAAACTGTACTCTCTGAGCCACAGAGGATGGAAGAGCAGTGCAGTGAGTTAGGCTCCGGTGTTTAAAGGAGCTCTCCTGCTCCAACACTGCAGACCTGCACACCCACCTGTGAAAGCAGGGTTGGCCCCATGCACTGCACGGTCTGTGAAGAAAAACTGTGATAACCAGCTTAGTAAACAAGAAAAGAACATTTCTGGAAGCCTCACCATGCAAATCACACGGCTCACGGGGACAGTTCTTTCTTTGTTGTTTGGGGAGGTACTGTAAAACAGGATATAACTTAGCTCCATTCCTTCTCAGATTTAATATTCTAGAAAACTGAAGAGTTATTTGTTATATTAAGCAGTTTTCATTCATCATGAAGTACAAGATGTAAGCAGAGCTCCATTAATATTAATGTACATGTACTTAGAAATGAAAAACATATACTGAATGATTACCAACATCATTAGGCAACCAGCAATTTCCTTATTGAGAAAGAATGGTAATGACGCTCTTATTAGATCTCAAACATCACCAGAAATACTTGTGGTGTGTATCCTTCATGTTCACAGGAGAGCTGGCAGGCTACCTGAACCTACAGCTCCATATATGATTCTGGCAATAAGGTCGGTTGCAACAATGCAATGCATTGCTTATGTGGCTGCCAAGTTTTAATTGAAATGCTCTGAAAAATTTCACTGCCTAGGTCAGACGTTATTTTCTGGTTAAGCAGGGTTCAAGTCAGTTTCTTTAAAAAATGACTCCTGATTTTTTTAATGTCCAGTGATCTGCTCCTGGAAATTGATTTACCACAGATATGAAATCCTTACTCTAGTTTGACCTCTTCCAAAATTGTCAAGACTCAGGTTCATTTACAGACATTGGCTAAAAGTGCATTTTATTAAACTGGCTTCCATTTTATTTGTGTGAAAATAGGCCTCACCAAATCAATAAGACAGGAAGCCTTCATTTTATTGCTTTAAACTAGAGACTTAAAGGTCAAATAGTATAAACAGTGTTAGGCACATAGCAAAGACAGCAGCAAATGCTACAAACCTCAATACAGATAATCTTGGTGGCCTTTCATGGGAGAAAAAACTCAAAGACATTTTTGTATCTTCTCTTCACGAAAAATAAAAATGTTCAACAATGCAATATGAGTTTGGATATGAAACTTTTACAGAGCTAGTGTACTTTTATGAACATATAAGTTAAAGGGAAGATTTCAATTACTATGTTGTTTAAGAGACAGATTGTAAATTATGAGAGTCCTGAATAAACTGCATGTGTGAGTAGAATTAAAGTAGAAGCTATAAATGTATAAGATATCTTTGTGAAGTAGCTCTAGCCTTAAGAATTCAGTGCATCAAAGGATTTTCTAATAAATGGTTTGAATCTTTTTTTTATGTATGCTTACAATAGACCTTTTAAATATCTATGGTGTAGTACATGTGCTTAACAACATCATTATTTCAAATTACATGAGTTTCTGTGTGACAAAACTACATTTTACTAACTACACTGTATTTCGTAAATTAAGGTTATTTCTAAATGGTAAGTTTTTGCAGCCTCCAAAAACGAAATATATAATTGAGATCTTTTGATAAAAATACTAAAGTAGAAAGAAGTATAGCAGACTAACAATGCAGAATCATTGAGTCACACAAAATAAACTGGACAAAAAATTATATTTGTTATCCAGTGTTCCTATTTGTTTACTCAAGAACACTTTGGGAAGGTAAACAAGTAGATTTATGAGAAAAATCTAATTATATTTTGCAATGTAATATATATTAAATAATGTAGATTATATGTAATATAGATTATACCTTATATTTCTATAAAATAAATATTTTGTATGTTGAAACATATCATATTATTCCCACTGATATTCAAAGAAAATGGAATTCTGACTTCTACAATTACCAAACACAGATAGACTGCCTTCATAATTTAGTTTATGTAATTTGATGAAATTTAAAACAAAGGCTCAAACTACTATCTTTAATTAAAAAGAAAAAAAAAAGACAATTCTAAAACTAGCAATCAGAAATTACAATTATTTTCAAGGGAATATTTTCCCTCCAAGTAATGTTTTCAAGTGCAACACTTTGTAGATATAAAGATATTACTTTTTTAGAAATACAGACAGTCAGAAAGAAAGAGAGGGAGAGAGACACAGAGAAACAGAGAAAAAGAATGTGTCTAATTAAGCAGTTTAATGATTTTGCTTAATAAATTTATATTTTATAGAATGCTATTTATCTATATTATTGTCTATATTACATTATTGTCTATACTATATGATTGTCACCCCAAGGACAATTATATTTATAATTTTATATATATATATATATATAATGTAAAGTATAATCATGGCAGATCCAAATGCTTCTACGTTTCAAAGCAAGATTGCTGTGTTCATCTGAGCTGCATCTATGCCTTTAGAGCCTTTCTACTCCATGTTTTATCCAGCTTGTCCAGACTGAGTGCATTCCATAACCCTCTGGCATATCGTAGGCAGGAAATTACAAGGACCCAGTAAATCCAAACTGGCCTGGCTGTTTTTGTATTTTATCTCCTGCTGTCATATCTCCTCTGAGGCGTCCACATTTTAATCTCTACCCTGTGCACTAGAAGATGCTCCTGTCTGAAAGTTCGGCCTTCTTACCTGACATACCTCTAGCTGTCAAAGTGTTGCGCCCCTTAAAGGACACTGTCAAGCATCACAAGCCCTAGAGGTGGACCTTGGCCCTTGCAGGCTACTAAGGACTGTGAGCTATGGTGGCTAATGGCCAGGCAGAAGTCTTTGAGAAATTCACAGTGTGTCGTGAATGAGTGTTTTGAGGTCCGTTAAAGATCGCCTGAAGAGGGGAGCTAAACAGAGAAGAGCAGCAACTCTTATTTACACTGACCCCCAAAATGCCAGACATCAAGCCTGACCCTATTATTGGATGATAGAGGGACAGGGCTTCTTGTGTAGGGGTGATCCTTGTCCTTAAAAGCATTCAGACCTATTGCTTGCCCTAATTCCACAGCCAGAGTTTACTCCATCTGGTCTTTTAACATAACGCTTGTGGCCCTTTGTCTCATGAAGTAGCTACACAAAAATACCTTCATGGGGTTTGCCTCCAGGGATGTGACAGAGGTCCCGTTCTGTGGGACCCTTCCAAGTTTAAGCACAGAAGAGGACAGAAGATCAGGTCGGGGGAAAGTATCTTCTTAATGCCTTGGCTTTGTTGCAATTTTATCATGAACCATTGGGATCTCTGTGGAAATTTGGTGGAATTGTAGTAGGAAGAATAATTCAGTCCCTCATTTTAGAGCAGGCAACCTCTGAAATCTTATTCTGTCATTGGACAGTTAGACTGTGCAAATTTGTGTAAATGCTAACTTCAGTTACAAGGGCTTAGTGGAAAGGTGCCTGTTTGGGCATCCAGCATTTCTTCTTGCTGGTAAATTTCAAAGTATGCTTTATATCAAAAAACCTGCTTCTCAATGATCATTAAGAACTGGCATAACAATCAAAAGTATTGTTCTCAGACTGCATTAATTTTTGCACAGCACCGCAAAGACATGGTGGCATAGTGCAATACAATGCAGAAGAATCTTTGATCTCCCGGTGAGGACTGGGGGAAGACAGGCCAAATTCTACATCCTTAATGCTAAAGGGATTCCTTAGTGGCCTAAGGGAATCCTTAAGCCACTATTTCAGCCATATCTATGTTTCTCTAGGTGAAACAAACACAGCCTTCAACCACAGAACGAGTGTGGGTGTGCAGTGCATGCAGTCAGAGAACTGAAGTTTGGCTACAGATTCATAGTTAAGAAAATTGGATCAATGAGATGTTCTTACTGCAACTGTATCTTGGTAATAGTCTAAAGCCAACTGCACCTTCATCAGTGAACTGTAGCCTTAGGATGCAAAGCACCTGTCTGCTACACTCCGCTGCACTGTCTTTCTGTTTGTCTGGCATTACCAGCCTTCCTTCAGCCAGGACAAGTCCGACACGAAAACTTCAGACTATTATAAACGTTGACTTGGTTATGTGTCGTTTCCTAATGCAGATCAAACATGTGATACTATATGATCCATTACAGAATGATCCCTGTATTATCTATCAATCATCAGAATATGGCTTCCCCAAGATCCATATCTGCTCTATGGCAACTCATTAATTCAGGCTCATATGCAAAATAATTGCTTTCGCAAAGCTGGATTAATTCCAGCAAGTCTTCTGGGAGCAAAATAAAATTCATCAGGAAAAATGCTGACAGAACCTAAGCCTTGTGACAACAAACTAAGACTCTGAAAATCGGTTATTACTACACATTTTGTTTTCCAAACCAAGCATCAGCTGATAATTAAAAATACAAACAAGCTTTCCCTTGTGCCTATGGATAGCATATGATTTTTTTGCACTAGGTAAGGCCTTAGTCGTTCTTTTCCAAATGATTTTTATTGCAGTTCTGAATTGGCACTCTTCAGTTTTCATTTGGCTCTTTAATCCCTGGAATAATAGTTTTAAATGCAAAGCAAGTGGCTTCTGTGTGATCCTGAGCAGATGCCAGCTGTTTACAAGCACAGCTTGTCTGCTACAAACACATGTAAACCTTTCTTCAGAGTGCATTTACTTTACACCTTTATGGGAAAAGAACAGCTTACAAGATGATAATCGAAGTAGAAGTAACTGTCCTTTGCTTTGTCAGCTGCTTCACTGGGGTTCTGCCATTGAAAATTCTTTCGTATTTTACTGGACAATAAATGGCAGTTATGTCTTACTTGCAGGCCCTGTTTCAGAGGGTAAGTTCCTTTCTTTCAACTGTAGGTGGACTTGAACAACTAAATACTACCTATGCACTGGCACTTACATTGTGGTCTACTTGTCATATGCACTCGAAGTTAATTCAATTATTTATTACTTCTGCGCATTCTTCCCTCTACTAGGCAGTGAACACGGAGAAGTAGTATAATTTTATTCCCTCTGTGAGAGGAAAACTTACAATGAAATGTTAGATTGACAGGTAAAAGTCTTTGGTCTTAAGAAATTCAGATTTTATTCTATGGCCACATTTCTAGACAAATTATATTCAAATGAATAATCATCAAGCAGTCAAGCCCTCCAAATGTGAAATATTGAGGAACAATTATGTGGTGTTATACAGACAAGTAGTTTTTTTCCTGTCTTTGTCCAGTCATTGTTGCTAATTTTACTTCTTATACAAATCATATACAATTAAACTAAGATACTGCAAGCCTACATCTAAGTGGTAGGATTTTTAGAAGTGCCAGGATTCTAGTTCATAGGATATGTTTTCAGCAACCATACACTTTCATTTTTCAAATGTTATTTTAGTGATTTTTATTTCAGGACATATATAGATAAAAACTGCAACATTAAAGATTGTGCATGTGTGTGTGTGTGTGTGTGTGTGTGTGTGTGTGCGCGTTCATGCACAAATCTGTGAGTAAGGAAAGGGAAAGAGAGGAAATAAAAGAAGAGAGTCACACTTTTAAGTATAAATTCTGAGAAAAAAAATGAAGCAAAAATATTTTCAGGACCACAGGTAGTTTCTTTAAAATATCACAATAAGTTTGATCATGTATATTAATACGAAGTCTGACTTTCAGACATTTATCAACTTAATTGCTTCCTTTAACTAAATCTCTTTTCATGGGATTCATGCCAAGAGGTATTTCTAGTACTGGTTATCGGCATGTATTTTGCTGAGCTGAAGAGAAATGAGTCTCTCTTCCTCCACACCCAAGGTTTCTGTCTTTAGTATCCTAGTACTTGATATGTGGGTGGAAGTTTCAAAATACAGGAACTAAATTATATTTAGAATAAGAAATACTGAGCCTTTGAACTTAATGTTGAAACCAAAATGAAAAAGAAAAGGAATGACACAAATAAGTATTTGAATGTTTGGTTGCATTTCTTTCTAGAGGTAGCCAAGCATAAAACACCTTTGTCTGAAGTAGTAAATTCTCTGTGTAGTCATTACTAGCCAATGTGCAATATCTGCTAGTTGTCTGAAGAGCTGTCTCTATAATACAGAAAAAGAGTTGCAAAGTGTTCTTCTGTGGAAGATCCTACTTTTCCCCACAAGATGTATTTTAATCTGGAAAACAAACTACAGAAACATTCAAAGTTGTCAGCTAAGCAGTAATTACCTCTGTAAAATCTTCAAGAATATTTAATAAGTACCCTCATAAGAAAGATTTCAAAATCCCGATTTCAGGTCTATATCATCATGGGAAAGCAAATTTAGGTAGCAATACAACAAATATTTAAGACTAGAGTATAAATCTCTGAACTAAGACTAATTGAATAAATCTATGTATTTGGAGGGGAATATCCTCTTCCAAAGAGCTGAGGTCTGAAACACTAAAATGCAGCTGTCAGGTTTTAGAAGCAAGTAAATGATCTGTAAATGTTCTCATAAGGGATCTGTTTGTTTTTCGGGTTTTTTTAAAGGCAGCAGAGCATATATGAACATGTTTACCTGTATTCTTGTGGTCAGTACCATTGAAATTCGTGATGAAATGGTTCACAGGACCATTCAGTGCCTTACAGAAGTGTACTGTGTGAAGTCATTAAGTTAATATGCAGTCTCAAGTACCTTCAGCAGGTTACTGATAACTCATAGCACGTATCTTTCTACAGTGTCAGATAACACAAAAATCTCACTTAAACAACTTTGAGGAAAGCAGAGGTACAGCCTGACTGGTAATTAAAATACAAGACACTCAGGTGTCATTAAAAGCACCAGGGGCTGAAGAGCTATTCATGGTACATATTCATCATCAAGAGTGTTGGAAAGTTACCATGACTTTGATAACTTACGGTAGATAAAGACAGAAGGGAATTAGAAAGATTTATTGAGCAATAAAGATTAATTCCAAGTTATTGCCAGTAAGGAACTCCAGCAGCAACTCTTTTTAACATACATGAAAAAATCATACTTATCTTCATAATCTCTAGATGCAATTGCAGTAAGAGATGTATTCTTCAGTGACTGCAAAAATTATTTCATGTTTTTATGAAATAGCTTTAATATTATGTATATGTTAAGAACTTACATTCTGAAGTTTGCAGAGGAAAAATCTGAAGGGATTTATCTGAATCTGAAACACAATATTTAACACATTTATACACTTTCATTTTGCAATTTTTAATTAAAAATTTATATAACGTGTATTATATACTGTATATATTTTACATTTATATTTTTACGTTCCATGTTTAGTATACAATATATGGTATAAACAAGTGTAATCACACTTACATCAACATAAATTATTATTATTAGCGTTATGCAAATCACGTATATATCTAGATACATGAAGATAATGTATATATGTATAGTATTAATTAATTATTAGAACTTGCACGCACATCCCAATATGTTTACACATGCATACTATTTAAATATTGTTGATGTTTACAAATACTGGTGACATAACTGAACATGCAAAGCAGTTGTACTACAGTTTTGGGGAGGGGTTATTTCTTTATCTTGTATTTTCTTACAAATGGATCTCAGCTGCTCCTTTCCTCGATTTTACTCAGAGGCAATAAATAATTCAGTGTGCTAATTTGACAGATGACTCTCCAGGAGCCTCCTACCATTACTAGCACCATTAGGCCATAATATGCATGATGGGCATAGACCATTCAGCAAATGTCCTTCACTTGTTTACCCCTAAAGAGCTGTGCTCTGCGCAATTAACTAATGAAGCATTATGAGCCTTTTTTTCCCCTTCCCTGCTATTTCAATATATCAATGCAGATTGTCTAAAGGCAAAATATATTTTGTTTTCTTTTGGCAAATGAGTATTTATGTGGAAGCTGTAAACTTGCTTTAAGTTCCACCTCTGTGGAAAAATAATAAGATGCTGAAAAATAAAATCTTTTTTTTTTAGTGATTTACACAGCGCATATATGAGGAATGCATTGTACAGAGATGACAGAAAAATCTGAAGTTAGCTTCAGTATTATGTCAACAGAGAAACAGTGAATGTATAGTTCAGAGTTTTGTGCCATGTTTGTGCTGGTTGTATTTTGGATATCTGCAAGAATCAAAAGGGGATCACATTAAAATTGTGAAAAGCAATCAGGAATAAATAATGATCATAAAATATGCACATGAGATGAATACAAGTATTGTGAGGTATATTTTAATCCTATATATACATCACAGCAGCCAAGTCATGTTACATATATTTGTTGAAAGAGAAGAAAGAAGAAAACGTATAAAGGTAAATAAAAAAAATAGAGAGAAAGCTATGAGAGCATCTATTTTTGCTGGCCATCTTAGGGCATTTTAGATTTTTTTTCTTGGCAGATATTAGAGCCACTCTTAGTCCAGCAGAAATGTGGGTATGCACAAATGAATCCACAAGAATATCTTCCAAATTGTTTTGTATTTTTGTATAACATATGCAGTTAAATGCATCATGAAACATATTTAAAACTGGATTTTTCCTTTAGAAAATTTTTGTCTCTCTTTAAATTTCTTTTTACTTTAATGTCTCCAGTTCCTCACCTTTATACAGCAATTTACTCCTTCCCTTTACACTTCTTGCTTCTCCTTTCCATAGCACATACTGTGCTTCATTTCTACACTTCCAAAGAGACTCTACTTTCTATGGAGAGACAATTTTGTCATATATTCTGAATTTTTGGGGAGTTCTACCTGCTTTTATAACAAAATGCTAATATTGTAAATTAAATGTGACAATATTGGAAATTAAATGTGACAACTTTCCTCATTTGCTCTGTAAAATAGTTTTCATTTTCTGTTTAAATCTGTTTGTTCATTCAGTCATGTGCCACTAGCTCATCTTAGCTTATGTGAAAACATGTAACTTCTCACTGTCCTAAATAAACTTTGTTACTGGTTACTATTCTCAAGCCAATTTTCCATTTTACACAAAGCCGTTATCGGATGAAAAATGTCCTGCCTTGGCTAGTGTGCTATCGGGACGGAGAAGGCGATATAATGAGGTGTACCAGGAAAATGGAGTGCTGCACAGCAGGATCCAGCCTGACTCACTCGTACAAATCCCTTCTGTTCAGAGTGCAGTGAAACAGGAGATCAGTTCTAAACTGCTGCCTGTACCCGGGTCTATTTGCCTATCATTAGCATAAAAACTATGCAAACGGTCTTTGTAGTATCCTAAGCAGATCTGCTCTTCATTTATGCTGTTCTGTCATTCTGATCAGTGAGAAATAGCACCAGAGAAGAGCAGGTGAGCTGGACTCCAGGGAGTGAGGCATCCAGTCCCTTGCAACAGAAGGAAGAGTGGGCTCATCCTCCTCCTGGGAATGACCCAGCACACAAGTCCTACATTTTTCAAGGAGCTGTCATTAAGCAGGATTAGCAAATTAAAGTTTGTTATGTGTTCAAGTGCTCTAGTAATGAGAACTATGCAACAGATTGAAATATATTCCAGTTTTTGCTTACATACCCCAGCTTTTGAATGCATATCTGCACCGATCCTCCTTAATCCTCAAAAAACTACTAATTTCCAAAGTATTTGTTCATTTATAGCGTTCACAACCACAAATAAATCTTCCCCATTTCTGTTTAAGGTGCTGTAGCAACAGTCCACTAGAAATTCTTATTCTCAGAAAAAATAGATTTTACAGCTGATTCAAAGTGCTCTTATGGGAGATATAAACAAATACCTGTAACTGCTGAGTATTAATCATGTAAGTGATTAGAAAATATGCAAATAAGCATGTTCATATAAAATGTTCTATTTCCATACAAATTACTCTCAGTAGCCTGTGGCCTTGAGTAACATTTTTAAAACCTTGATTAAGTTATTAAAATATAAATTTTTAAAAAGTTAGACATTATTCTGATTATTTTTATAAGAAAGGTTAGCTTTAATGAAACTTTCCAGCTTAGGTTAAACAAGCTTTATGCCTGAAATACAGCATACCATGGCAGGCAGATACTAATATACACGGGACACAGGGGATGACCAAAAAAAGCAATTTGCGTTGAAAACAAGGGTTATACAGTTGTAGTGTGTGCCCTATTGTGCCAAACAATGGTATTAGCATCCCCTTAGGCCTCATGGTAAGCACTGGACATGTGGCTGTAGAAAAAAGAAAGTTCTCTCGTCCCACTTTCTCCCAGTGGTGCTTTGTTGGCTCACAGTGAGGGTCTGGCTTCTTGTCTTGATCCCACTTTAAGAGGAAGTCCAGCTCAATTCAATTTGCCTTTCCGCCTTTTAGTAATGAGACAACATACATGTGAGCAAACCCCATGATAATGCAGAACAGATGGGCAGATTTTTGTCTAATTAGATTCTGGACAGCTTGTTTGCTTGTAGTAAATGTGCGTATATTTAGAGATTTCACACTTATTATAGAGACAACAGATTAGCCAAAGACAAGGACAGAACACTTTTGGGGATTTTTTCTTGCTTAACATAGGTGTAGGTCTACAAAAAAGAGCTATTTGGTAAAATCTACAAGTGTAATTGAGTTGCTTGTTGTTGTCACGCTCTTCTTGAATTGAATGGCCTGCATTTTGATCCTAGAACACAACGCACCATTACGCAAACTATTCTTTTTGAACAGCCCACTAGTAAAATTGAGGTTTCCAAAATTTGTGCAACATATATTGCAAGAGTTTCACAATTCATTTCAATTACTGTACAAAAACAATGATTCCAAAGAAGATTTTGTTAGTTGCTTATAGCTATTCTCTTAATACATATTTACTAGTGTGCATTTTTTTGTTCCGTTAATATCCTCAAAGCATTTTGAAGTTTGCTAACAAAGCATTGAATTGCTTTTGGAGGAAAATCTTCTTTATCTGTGGTGTCATATTACCTTATGAAAAGAAAACACAAAGTGCAATTTATTTAAAATAATCTTGCAAGACAGAAAACATACTTTATCCAAAGAAATATATGGTATGGTACTCCCATTGAACATAATAAGGTTTCTGTACTTGCTAGTTGTTCACCTAGAATATATGTTGAAATTACATTAAAATTTATGTTAGAAAAAAAAGAAAAAAAGGCAATTGCTACTTTTAAGAGTACAGTGCTCTATATGAGTCTAAAGTCTACTCCTTATGCATCTACAAATGACTTTCATCTTGAAGTTGAGACTAGGGCAAACATGTCAGATATTTCCAGTATTAATAATACAATTAAAATATAATTCAAAGAATAGTGGTGTATAGCTGCCCATCATCCTCATGAGTCATCTCTCAATGGCATCGCAAATGGGTTCATCCTGTTTTCCCTTCACTTCATGATCTAGATGTGGAGTGGTGATGAGATGAGACTAGCCCTCTTGGCACGGGTGTATTGATGCCATTCATCTGTGTGTCTTGTTTTTCACAGGTGTAACAGCTGGCACAACAGCCACCACCTTATTTCTGTTTAGCTTGGAGTTAAGCTGTGTAAAACTGAAGTAATGCTGGTCAGAGAGGAAGGGTTGCTTTGAAATACAAACTGTTTTCATTTATCATTCTCTTACTCGTACGTATTACTCTGTTATAATAAGAGACTTGCACATCCCATATGCCAAGTATTTTCCTGGCATAGGTGTAAGTAAGAGTGCTGTGGCTGGTGCTTGGATTACGGCTCTATTCTTGTCTTGTTTCCCAGGGTTTCCTCAGTGAAGGACCTTGACAGGCCGGGTGGGTGGGCTGCATGTTCCCAGTCTCCTGAGGTCTGTAACAGACAGCTGGTGAGTCTGCTGAACACACTTGGAACCAGTCAGGAGGGCCATGCATCATTTCCAAAGCACCATAACACAGCTTTTTATCCCATTCCCTAATATCTTCTTTTAAAGAAGAATATTCCACACAATGGAAATATTACTTCTCTTATTATTATAATAATGTTTATCATTCTAAAGGAGCTAATTTTAATATAAGACTGAAAGGAAAGACACTCATAGTTGAAATCCAGTTTCAAGTATATTATAGATTAGATCTGGAAGTTATGCTGAGAGACGAAAGAGAGAGCAAAAAACTATGAATTTTGAAGATGTTCCAGAATAAAATAGCAAAAATATTGAATACTGTGGTATTGTCACTAACCAAAGCAGGAACCTTTAATAAATTGTAAAATTTTATTATCTTCCACATAAGGGTTGCTCTATATTAATTTGTAAAGCCCTACTTCACTTGGAACAGATCTGATTTATATCCTTCTGTGAATTGTTCAGCTTGAACAAATTTACCCCTGACTTAAGATTAAAGTGTATTTTTAATCACTTTTTAAAATAGGTCATCAAAATAAACTTTCTAAGCATTTTCCCCTTTTATATTTTTTATTTATTTTAGCTACTATACCTCCTTTTCTTGTGCATTTTGCATTTCATATTAGTTGATTGGGAAAAGTCTCATGAGAAAACTCTTCTTGTACTTTGTGTACATGCTTATTTTCTGCTTTACCCATATGTGACAAAACAAGTTACACTAACTGGCTTTTCATAACCTAGAGATTTAATTATATTTGAGTTTTTTTATTCCTTTGAGATGGTGTTATTAATGCTTGAGTGATCTGAACATATTACTGCCTGGCTCTTAAATTTTACACTATATTTTTTATTTGCTTAGTTTTTATATTATTAAACATTCTGCACTAAATCAGTTGCTCTTTCAAGTAGTCAGAACATGTCCTCTTCTTCCCATTGTAACTGATCTGGAGCTTCACTAGACCAGCCAGGAACATTGTGCTGCTGTGATCAGGATCACACTGCCTTTGTGGAAAAAAGGTGTAACTCGGGAACAAACACAGCCTAGCTCTGAGCTTGGAGAAAACACAAACTGTGCTGAGACAAATGTGTGAGCATGAGCTAGAGGAACTCAGAAATGCTGGAGAGGGAAAGAAGTAATCAGGATTTGAATTATGGAGTCCTTAATTCAGCAGTCTCTGTCACAGCTAGCTTCATATGAGAGAAGGTGCTAAAACTTTGAATGATTGGGAAAATGTACAAACACAACAGGTCAGTTAATAAATGATAAACAAAACCAGGTCCTGATATACTGTGAATGAATCCATATTTTTTCATCACAGCATTAGCCCGGTTCAGATAGAGATGTTATCAGCACTGGTCTTAACATAAGAAAGCCTGATACAGAATAAACTCATTTACAACAGGAGGCTCTGGAGCTTGTTTTTAAAATAACCACCCCAATTTTTAACAAAAAACACAGTATTTGTTCTCTGGATCTTATGACAACTGAAGCCTGTAGAAATACTACTGTTTTAGAGGAGCAGAGACACAAAAGGAAAAGTACAGTATATTTGTTGATTATACCACCAGTGAACATGTAGTCAAATATAGAGGGTTGTTAGTTGTTTCTGTATAGTGCAGCTTTACATAATTGTATCTCACATTAATCTTATTTTATTTCACTGCTCACAATTAGGAAATTTGCAGCCTTAAACATGTGAAATTAAAACCATGGATGATTTCTTAATTGTGCAACTCTTCAGTACTCAATTAGCATCGCTCTTCTTTCCCCTAACAACGGTGTAATACTGTACTAATGAAAAACAGGGCTTCTTTATTTGCTATGGCCTTGGGGTCAATTATCAATTTATCATTGTGTCCTGCAGGTTTAAAATAAAATAGTCTGTGCAGTGTAACCATTGTACAAAATTGACATTAAGTAGATTCTGCAAGTATGGACTTAATAAAAAATACAAAGAGGGCTGCCTAAAAGGGTTCTACTCCTATAAATTCTATTAGGTTGCCCTTAATATAGGACAGTAGGAAACTGCAAAACTAATTTAAAGGTTTTTTTTTTTCCTTTTACTATCTTTGTTTATTCTGTATGACAATAATCAAGAGAGAGCTAAATTAAAAATAGCTTCGATTGTGTTTTGAAGATTTGTTATGATTGCAAACTTGGCTTTGGTAATAAAAATGTTGCTATTGCTCTTAACGAATGAAGAATTTAGCTTCTTTATCTTATAACTGTCAAATACCGCTATAAACTAATGAATTCATAAGTCAATGAAAAATGACTTAGATATGTGAAGCATTAAAAATATCTTATTTAAATTAGACAACCATAAAATAATTAATTGGAAATCAAGTTTATTACTTAAGCCCACACCTGGTTAGGTAGTTCATTTTTCTCTCACTTACTGCAAAAGCTTCATCTCTCTAAGTTCCAGAATTACCCTTTCTTTGTTCGCCTCTGTTCTAGGAAGGTGAATGGACATGTGCTAATATGAGGAACTTGGAAAAAGCAAATGAAAAATTCAGTGTGTTCCTTGTTCCCATCACTTTGGTGCCACTTTCAAAAAGACTTCCTCCCAGAACTATGTTTCAGTCATGTTGGCCAATGCTGAATATTTGTAGGAATTCTCTCTTAACCGTGACATCAAATCTGAGGTCCCACAATTCAGCATGTAGGTTATTGCTCTGTACTTTCATGCAGAATTTTTCGCGTCTTTGCTTGTTCTGGGAAGAAGAATGTAATTTCAGCCTTTCTAAATCTCCTATTTCCCTCTTGTTTCCCAAGACTCCAGCAAAACCTGATCATCACTTCAGAGAAGATAAGCACTTTGATGTTTGGATCAGGACCAAACCTTTAGACCTGACCCCACCAGAAATTGCCATCTGCTATTTTCTTTTGTTGACAAACCACTGTCATACGATCCAGCTTTTCTTCACACACTTGCATTAAATACTCAGGTAGTCATGCATAGACAGCTGTTGTAGTATCAGACCAGCTTTGTCACCAGTCTGATTGTCACTGGGTCTCTCCCCTGCACACCGAGCCATACACTGGTGACAGTTTTTTGCGTGAGAGTTGGTGCTGCTCTCCCGACTCTGTCAGAGTTGAAAGACAGAAAGTAATAGAACTTTGTTACATCTTTCTTTTCCCCTTTCCTATTTTTAATCCTGGAGCAAACTTTAATTAATCCTGCTTTCCTCCTACTCTCCTGGGACTCTTCTCCTCCATTATGCTCTGGCTAACTCTGAATAAACTCAACAGCCATACATGTACAAGGAGGTGATGGAAGACACAATGCGGAGAATTAGTTTTTCACACCAGACAGGTTTTCCTACCATACTCTCAGAGATCTAGTTCAAGCCTCTTGTGGCAACAAGAGCTTGATGTGTATATCAATATTTTCATTCGTGAAACTAAACCAGCAAATATCACAAGAGGAGAGTAATTTTTCAACTGGCGCCTTCTTCTGTGGCAGCACACAGGGTGGCATGACTGAGATACAGCCTGTTTAATTGATTAGTGCACTTGAGAGAGGGCTGGGTATGGTCCAGTACAGATCATTCTAAACATTGATAAATTACCACCTTTGTGTGAAACGGTTGAGGTGGGACCACTGCCCTTTGACAAACCAGAAAATGAAATGATTACTATTGGATTCTATTGACTTGTCTGGTTAGAGCAGTTGTGCTTCTTCCCAAAGGTTAATTGGACTTGAACTCAAGAAATTAAGGGGTCAGCTAAGGTCACAGTGACAGCAGGCAAACTTTTAACTTAGCACTAATAATATTTGTCAGGGAAAGGACATGCTGGAGTTCTTTAGCCATGACTGTTCAGGGATTTACTATAAAAAGAAATTATTTGTCTACATTATTATAGAAGCTGTAGGTCTGTGTGGTAATAATGCTCATTAGCATTCTAATTTTCATCAGACACTGTCATTCAAAGATCAAGACTATGACTCTAGGCTCAATACAATTGAGCCAAACTTGCACAGTTATACCAATGGGGATCACAAAAAAAAATTCTTTTAGAAATGTTAGGAAATTCAATGCAAAATGGTCTGGAAAAAAAGTTGTGTGAGTATAGTGTCTGTGGCAAAATTCTAAAACTCTTTACTTTGTTAATTCTTAACTTTGTTATTTTCTTGATTTTGTGTATTTAATTCTTTCTGACTGCGTAAGTGCAGATTAAGAGTAATTATAGAAATTCACGAATGTTTGGCAGGTAAAAAACCCCAAAACCCATGAACTCATCATTAGTTAGAAGAAGATTGAGCTCTATATTATGTAAGGAGGAAAGAACCCCAAAATATCTTCATTATCTTCTAGTTGTTGTAAAGATTGGACCGACTACATGTTCTTTCACATTCTTGAAAGGCTCCAGCAGGTTGGAGAAATGGGCAAAGAACAATCTGAAATTCAAAAGAGGCAAATGCAGGGTCCTGCACATGGAGAGGAAGAACCCCAGGCACCAGAGCAGGCTGGATGCTGGCCTGCTTGAAAGCAGTGCTGCAGAGAAGGACCTGATGTCCTGGTGGACAGCAAGCTGTCCATGAGCCAGCAGTGTGTCCTCGGGGCCAAACCAGCTTGGGATGCATCAGGAAGAGCATTGTCAGCAGGCTGAGGGAGGTGATCCTGCCCCTCTGCTCAGCCCTGGTGAGGCACATCTGGAGAGCTGTGCCCGGTTCTGGGCTCTCCAGTATGAGAGAGACATGGAACTCCTGGAGCGGGTCCAGTGGAAGGTGACCAAGATGATCGAGGGACTGGAGTACCTCTTTTACAAGGAAGGGCTGAGGGAGCTGGGCCTGCTCAGCCTTGAGAAGAGACCGCTGAGAAGAGACATCATCTATGTCTGAAAGTATCTGAAGAGGTGGAATCAATTTTGTCGTTCTGTGACATTTTTGAAGTTTTTTAATAATATTGTTAACATATGATTCCACATTGATATCTCTCGCTCTCTGTGTATATAAATGGGATGCATGCATATATGGAGAGATAAACTTCTTTTTCAAAAGATGCTATGCATTTTTTATATTTCAAGATAAATAAGCATTAATACTACTTAGTGAAAAGTCAGAATTATACTCAGATGTGATATGCATTAATTTCAGTTTATCAGATTAATGGCCCAGATAATTTACTTGATCTGATTCATTCTTAGTACAAACAGAAGAGAGTATAACTCAGTTTTCTGGTCTTCCCATGCTGGAATTTGTTAACTGGAATAGTTTTAAAACTTTTGTCTTGTATATGTGGTACACATAGCTCTAGAACATCATTGTAGATTCAGCTGATTTAGGAAGCACAGTAAAGATTATGATTGCAACAATAAGTGAGTGTGCTTACTCTCAGAAAAAAAAATCATATTTTTTTGATGATGCACTTGAGTATAGATTTTATTGCTTTTATGTATGTGGATTTCATAAATGACGAGATATGAGACTATAGTTTAGATTGAATTCGGACACTGGTTGTGGCTGCTCTGGTACTGAATATGAACAACTTTTCTAGGAATGTGAATGCGTGAGAAGAATTAGAGTATTAATATCTGTTCTTTCCTTACTTACTCCAAAACGTAAGGAGATTTGTTTTCAATTAGTGGTTTTAATGGCTTTTCAACAAATATTTTTCCAATGTGAGAAATTAAGAACCTGCAAAACATCCAGAAACAATCAAGTTTAAAGACTTCAGACTGACTTTAGACTAAAGTCTAAAGGTTAGAGAGGCAGCTACAGGCCCCTCCTATACCTGAACTTTAATCGATCCAGTGCAGACCAAAGAAAAACAACTGATTTGGTAAGACCTCCATGTCAAAATAAACAGGTTGCATCTACTTCCTAGAGTAGAAAGGTACACTGCATGCAAGAAATAAAAAAGCAGAGCTAGATGGAGCAAGAGAAAATTTTTACACATCCTGAGACACATTCATTTAAGAGCAATATTCCTAGGAAAAAAATTTTGAATAAACAACAAAATCCCACTTTAGATTCTATGCTCATAAAGCACAATAAGACCAGCTTCAGCATGGACAAACGAGTCTAACCAAGTAATTTATATAGAGACAATTTTAATATAATTTTTCTACATTGGTACAAAGCTAAAAAATTATCAGAAACTAATCAACATATAAAAATATTTTTACTCAGTGGACTTTGATTAATCCCTTGGTTTTTAACCTAAAATTTCATCTGGCATTATTTCTGAATTAGAAAACTTGATATAGGGAATTCAATTTTAAAAGTCTTTTTAACTGGAATAGCCCTATTGGAGTAGTTATTGTTACTCACTAATATTATATATAATATATCATCAGAAATCATAAAGAGGAATATACAACATCACCTCTGAAGATTCTGTTGCATGATCAGAACCACAAATATATTATCTGTGTCTTGAATTTTGCTGTTCATAGTAATGCACTTCCTATGTAATACATAATAAATGACTTTTTGAGAATATGCAATACTGTAAAATTTTCAGCACCTACAATTTGCCTGCTTTGGATGTCATAAGGCACAAGTTAATTTCTTTAGAGAAGCATACAAAGCACCTAACTCAGCAGTGGTCTTTGTTGCCTGAATGAAGCTTTAAAGGTATTCTCTCTACAATATTTATAATGAGATGTGCTATATAGTTCAGTTTCTTTTCTAAAGTGGGAAACAGAAACATATCTCTTTTTTTTTCCTCCAATGAGATTATTCACATAAGAAGGTGCTAAACATCAAGAGAAAAAGTGGGCTGTATACAGCCTTTTGCTATCTCTACAAAGCAGTGTTAAATTTGACCAAAAAAAAAANTTTTTAGTACTTCAGATCCTGAGTTATAACCTTGGTTTCTCTGTGTTTAGAGAAAAATCAGGTTATGACTACACAGCAGAAAAGTTACAAAAAGTATTCTTATTATATCACATTGCCTCTGGGTCAGCACTTAATGCAATTTACCTTCAGAAAGAAGTAGAGTTCCTTTAACCTAATTTTCTATTTGGGAAGTGCAGCAAAACAACCCTTTTGGAACTGGTGCATTAAAGAGTGAAGGAAAGTAGAGGAGCAGCAAAGGGAACAAACAATATATTTCTTCCAGTCAGAAAGACTAGGAAATTTTACTGGATTTGTTGTAGGTATCATTGGGTCTTAGATTAGGAGAAACTTATTGTCTTCAATTAAAAGAATGACTGAATTAATTGTATTTTAGACACTTCTTGAGTCCTGCTATTAACAGAACACATTTTTGTCAAAGTTTCTAAGTACTAAGACTAGAAAATTCCAAGGTCTATTTATCAGAAATGTGTTCCATTTTCTTAAAATAAATCCAAGTTCTCACTCTCATATTTTTCTGAGTGATATTTTTTGTACACAAATTTGGTTAAGGCCGTAACTTGTTGATGTAAAACAGCATGTTACATCATATAAATGGCAGTTAGTGACCAAATTATGGCTCTTGATGGCATTTTATGAGATAAAATTAGTTTGCATGCACATAGAAAAAAAATCTGTTTATATATAGTTTAAATAGTTCTGCAAATCTCCCACATGCAGCAACAACAACAAATCACTGACTTTGAGCTATGTACAGTCTACTTGTAAAAGCATGCTTGAATTAAAAGAGAAGATAAAACAATTATAGCAGATTGTGAGTATTCTGCTCATATATGCCATGTATTTTTCTGCATGAAGCATTAATGTTACTAATGAATAGTAACAAACTCTGCGTGTATATATTTATTTAATGTGACTTCTCTTACTGTCATTATTTGATTAAAAAATAGGGGTCGTCACAGTAAAAGAGTTTTTCTTCACTCTTCATGCAGGAGATTTTGAGATTTTTTTTAAGAAGTAGCTCCCTTATTTCCATCTTTTCACTTCTACGTATGTTGTCTTGTAAATTCCTTTTATGTCAGACTTTCCTGACTGTTGCTCTTATCTTCATTCTCCGATACAGACAGATGAAAACTGTGTTGTTCCACCTAGTTTCAGTTTGTCCCTTCAAGATAAACTAAATGAAACTGCTGTATCAGGGATTAAGCATCCAGAAATAAAAGCTAAATCAAGATTTTAATCCTGTTATTCTTGGCATCTCTTTGAATATCTTTTACAATCTTGACTTTGCAATCAAATTACCAAGTCTCAGCTTTTGGTTCGTTTTCATAGAGAAATTCCATTAACACTTATAAGACACCAGGATGCAACATTAGCACACGGGAAAGAAAATGCTAAAATTATTTTTAAAAATGTATGTCAATATCTAGCTATAGCCATGGACAATCTAGAACAATAAGTACAGGTATATGTACCCACTGTATGCAACCTATCAATTTAAAATGCTTCATGAATTATTTTTAAATCCAACGTGAGATTAAATGTACTGTAGAGAAAACTGAAATGCAGTTGTGGTGCCATATCAAAACCACAAGGAAAGACAACCCCTGTGTGTTCTTGGTGGGACAGGTTCTTCCAGCACGCTGTTCCTACCCTAGCTGCAAATTCAGTGGAGGATCTTGAGGTTTCCTTTCCACTGAGAAGCCCAAGGCTGGTTGAAGCATCCACAAGGGTTAGGCCTGTGCTACATCCTGGCACACAGGACATTGCAGCAACCTTTTTGTCTTGATATGTATAGCAAATATCACTTCAATGATATCATGAATATATGCCAGAAAAACAAGAAGAGAAATAACTGAATGCATACCTATAATATTGTAGGGTTATTCTTTCATGTTGTTGAAGAAGAGATTTAATGCTGTTGTCATAATCCCCAATTCAGAAAAAGACAAGAAAATGAAAGCAATAAGGGTCTGCTTCTCTTTACACACATATAAAAATGTATTAGTTCCCTTAGTTTACTCAAGCAAAAAGACAAACTCTTGCTTGAATGATTTGCTGTAGTCAAGATATTAGTGACAATTTATGAGGTAATCTTGACAGGACTAAAAATATTCTTACAGGTGAATTTCCATCAGCCTGATAAAGCATATGTAGTTGTATAATTCGTCTTCTTCTTTTTAATTTCTTTACTAGGTACAATTCGTCTTCTTTCTAATTTCTTTACTGGTTTAGTTGGGTGGTTTCCATCTCTACCTACAGCTAAAATTCAGTATTTGGAGCAGTTATTTTTATACAGCGCAGTAAATATTTTAGTGCACTTGCATAACATCCATCTGAATGAGTTATTTCTAATCAGGTTTAAAATGTAAAAGCATTTCAGTCTGAATTTTTTAAAAGTCTCTAGATGCTAGATGTATGTGCCATGCATCATGTTACTGAACTCCAGCCTGGAGTAGGGCTTTTTATCAGCCTGTGAAATGCTAAAATTGAAGGAAAACCCACAAATACAGCAACATGGATTCAGACCTTGTATTTAGGAAGTCTAGAAGGCTCCAGGACTGGACTGGCAAATCTTGCGTCTATGACAGTAGTTACCTACCCCAGTAGCTGTACGAGGAGAAGAATGGATGGGGGCTTGAGCACTTAGAGTCTGTCTGTTTGCTGGAGCATAATGTGACTGTCCACTTCATGCTTTTCTATTTATTTCTAGACCCGGCTCCAGAACACTTTGGGAGGTAGACAGAGCAGCAGGCTTTCTTGGTGCTCAATCCGTCTTGTCACTCACCATGAAAATCTCTTAAAGATTATATTCCTCAGTATTTGCTTATTTTGCCCTGCTTGGAAGGAGAGACAAGGAACATGATTCTATGTGTATCTTCCCATGGGTTCAATTTAAATTGAAAAATCATTTTTACAAATTTTCAAACAATCTGTTATTTTCATATTCTGTTTTTCAATAATCAGAACACTTTTTGAAAACTATGTATACTGAATATTGGCTTTTTAATGCATTTATATACCCATGTTGTTTCAATATTGTACTCAGCTTGGACCAAGGTTGATCAGTTTTTTGAAGTATGGGTGATAGTACCCACATATAGATTCATAACTATCTGAGCAAAACACTGGCAAGATTGCTAAACTCAAATAAAAGTTAGATTTCATCAATATTCAAAGTATTTTTCTGAAGGGTTTAACATTTAGTAAACCCCACCAAAAATTATGGTGTATCACTGCACTCAAAACTTTTATGAGTATCTGGTAACTTGTTAAAAAATCAGTGTAAATTTTTGAAATCTTGGCTTAGAATAAAGGAAATACAAACTAAGTTTGCTTACTCAGGGCTAAAACCTACTGCAGTCTTTTCTTTTTATAATAAAGACTTCTATGAAATACAAATTTCCCTTCCCTGTTGCAACAAAACTAGTTACATGGAATAGTTACTAGTTACTTGTGGAATGATTATGGACAATTCACTGGTGTTAAGCCCTATTCTTCTTGAGAAAGGACTTCCAAACTTGGATATCGTGCATATTCCTGAGAGGTACCTCTAGCAAAATTTGTGAGTTTTAGTCTATTTTCACCCTATCCAGAGGTTTATTGTCTTTCCTGTTACCAGTAGAGTTATATTAAACATTAAAAGATGTATTAATTTTTTTTCTTTTTTTTCAATGTCACTTCAGCACCCCCACGGCAGTGCATTTCTTGCAGTGCTGACTGTTTCAGTGTCAGCCATATCATCCCCTTCCCAAGCAGGGAGAGGCAAGACAGAGCTTGCAAGAGCGACAGGGGATGCTTCTTTTTCGCTCTGTCTTCCTCCAGTGCCATGTGCAATCAGATTTGTGGCATGTCACTTCAATCTGTCAGCATCCCCTTAGTGCTACTCAGTCACCCGTAAGGAAATACCTTGTGTGTTGGCAGAGGATGTTCTTTAACAACACCCAGTCGCTCAGTCAAGCAGGCTAAAAGGGGCAGCAGACAGCACCTTCACACCAGTGTATGCTAACTGAGCTCTCTGTCGATGTGTCTTGACCTCATAAGAAGACACAGCAAAAACGCCTGGGTGAAGAGCAGAGAAAGGCTACCCTTGCCTTGTCTGCTAAAAATGGCAGCTTCCTTTACTCCACTCAGTCAGAAACAAACATATTTTATACATGTGTAGGTGTTCACATAAGGTTTTTTTATATATAGATATACAGATATATATATATATATATATAAACAAAACTACACACACAGTTTCCTTTTTGCAGTATGGGAATGTAACCACTAGATGACACCAAGAGATAGTTCCTATAGAAGTTTCATTCTTTATTCATCTGTCTGTTCAAAAGGTGACATTCTTGCTGAGATTGTAATTAAGATTACAGAGGTACACAAATTAAGTCATCTGGCAATTATTAATAGTTACCTTACTTTAATATTATCAATTACTGTCCTAGAGTGCAAAGAGCTTAGAATTTATGATCATTTGGACAGTGGATCTCAAACATTACCTCTCCTTCCCTGCTGTGCATATCTTTAATTGTCTGCTACCGAAGCATCATTTGTATTTCCACAGCCAAGAATCTGCTGGTGCTCCTGCAGCAAACTTTCCTGTTGCAGTGGTTTACAATTCATGTCTGAGAATCTATGGAAGGCGAAAACTCATCAAGTCTTCCTGCAAGATTATTACTAGGTCAGAATTAGCTGTTTTGCCCTACACTGCTACATTTATTATTCTTTTGAAATAAGCTAAAAGCATGGGGGTTGACAGCAAGAACTAAGAAATGTTTTCCCTTTCTCAAAAGAATGTAAAAATTTATAATTTGGTATGAATTTTAGAGATTTAGGTTTTGGTCATGGAAAAGAAGAAGCAGGTTAAAATTGTCCTTTAAGTTATTTTATTAATGAGCAGTTACACTACCAGATAAACAACAACAACAAAAATGTATAAATATCCAAGGCCAACAGGTCTGCGTGGATGTTACATTAGGCAAAATGGGTGAAATGTCTAAGTGGTGGACAGAAATTTATTCCCCTGTGTCTAAGATCATAAAAGCAACATAGTATGAGTCATGTCACCCAGAAATATCAATTAGACATAGACCCTGCTTGATAATACAGAGAATTAGTCTGGCCATAAAAAAATATGCAAGTCTTAAGGAAACAATGCTCTTCAAAGATTTTTAGCCATTCCTACCTCCTACCCCACATCTTCAGGTATTAACATAACTAAGCGGTAACTTTTTTTACTGAACGAAACCATTTGCAAATGTTCACTGGCTTGCAACAACAAAAAAAACTGGAGGACTGGAGTAGAACAGTTTTTCTTATATGAGTGTGTTACAAATATACCCACGTGTTTCATACACTTTAATATTACTGCTAAGAAAAACTTCAGCAATTCCCCACTGTGTCTATTGCAGCCATCATTACAGAGATAGTAAATGGAAGTACTTATGAGGAACTTACTGGTGAACTCCACACACGTAGGCAAAAACAGGGAATACAACACAAAATTTCTATTGAGCCACATCCCCACTTGGGTTTTTTAACAGTAATTTGTATTTTTAAGCATTTTTCTGATGAGGCGATAAATTGAAATGTCGTGGATGAAACCTCTCATTCACAGTTTGCCTAAGTGGCTCAAAGTGATTGCCGTAATCCCTGCTCTGTGATGCAGTGTGAGCTGGGAGGTGCACGAGCATCCATCTTGTGCTTTGCCCCTGCTCCAGAGACAACTGCTCAAATTTCTGGGTGCTGGAGAGGACCCCACCACCTGGTCCAGATCAGGAGCTACTGGGAGGCAGAAATCACAGTGTCAACCACACCATGAATGTAAGTGCTGGTGTGAGGTGAGAAGCTTGCCAAGGCTGACTCCTGGCAAAGCGGAAATAATAAATCAGTGAGTGTATGAAAAGGAGTCATTGTGCGAAGAAATTATAAAGGTTATAAGGAGGAATCACATACCAGTTGTATAGGACAGAAGAAATGAAGTCTTATTGTAACCCAAGGAATTTGGGGATGTGATTTCTGTGAACACACGAAATCCACCATTATCTTTGGTAATACAATTAAGAAAGACTTTCTTGTCCAATGACTCTATGGAAGTGCGGCTTGCACAATGTCTTAAAATTCCTCAGAATAAAGTGAAAAATGCCTGTGAAATTTAATTTCTAGGTAATTGCTATGGTGATTAGTACAGAGACTCTGCAACTATTAGTTTGAAAGTACATGAATAGAAAAATTGACTCTTTCATTCTCTTTTTATAGATAAGACAGACTTTATCTGAACTATGCTTTTTCGAGGCAGTTGGTTCATTTTTTTTTTCAGAAACCACGTGGAAATACTTCCTGTAAAAAAGTCTTGGAGATCACATTTTTCAAACAAATAGAATGCATATCATAATTGTTTGATGTTTGATTTTTATTTCACATCTGAAAAACAGATCCCATTTTTATGTGGAACAATGACAATTGTCAGTGAAAGCACCACATACTCTGTTTGACTCTCTGTTGTTAAAAATCCAACTTGTTTTGCCCCCAGCAGTTTTACAGGCAGTTCAAATTGCCTCATAAAACTCTAATGGTTTTCCTCATGCACAATATGTATTGTGTGACAGGCATAGAAAACACATCTTATCACAGTTTATGCTAGGTAAAATATGCATCCAACTGGATCGTTGGTCCACCTTCAACACTTTTTAATTGTAAAATAGCTCTGAACAACATACTATCAAGTAATACACATTTTTTAATTTTAGCCAAGTAAAGCAATGGCATATTAATGTGTATCAAAACTTTTATGTCTTCTGTTATATCATAGATGGGAAAATTTTAACATCATAAGAAAATATTTACAAAATATTAACAGAATATATATCACAAAATATTTTTGGCAGATCTTATTTTGGTGGAGAAGCAAAGGTCTATATTTTGGGGGAGTTTCACACATAAGGACCAGCATTAACAGACTTATTTATTGTGTTCAGGAGGAATGCATAGGCCGTGACATTTTCTAGCACCTTATAAAATGTGTGGGAGAGATGCACATATGAGAATTGTGGCAGATTATCTCATTATTTTACTTTCCAAATATGATTAATAAATACCGCTATCAATAATTTAAAGTGTGCAAAATACGAAAGCTGTTTCTCAGAAATTAAGACATCTGCTTAGAAGTAATGAAGTTTCTTGTAGTGTTGTCTATAATATTTGCCAGATTCTCTTCATCTACTATCCATATTTTTAATTTTAAAGGACACTGATTTCACAGTTTCAATATTTTTGCAGAACTGTGGGGTTTAAACATCTAAATGTTTTTAAATCTTGAGTCTTTATTAAATCTTATAAGTTCAGTCATTATGACTATTAAGTATATAACCTAAAATACAAAATCCTGGCACAAGGGTTGGCTCACTGTAGTGAAAAGCATTTTTAGAAGTTTGTATGGGAGCTGCAACATCTAGGGTATGATTAATGAATCTTAGAAGGTTAATGGGATTTTAGTTTAGTTTTGTCTCTTAATTCTGTTAAATTGCCTTGATGTCTTGCAGAATCATTCAGTCACATCAGCTCTACCCTTTGTGAGGTTGGCTGTTCCCTTTCACTGTCAAAGAAAAAAATTACAAATACAAATGTACAGTTGCTCATACAAGATATGCAGCTCCAAAATGGACACATTGTGGTCACCCTTAGACTCAAATGTTTAATCAGAACTGACTTCCAAAAACCATGTGGCATATAAAATTTGGCAAAATATTATTAGATGTAGTTGTACTATTAATGACATTAGTCATTATTAATGATATTAGACATTATCATTAATAATTTTTATCATCATTATAGCTGTTGATAATCAAAGAATACAAGCAATGCAAGATTCATGGGGACAAATAATATATTTTTTATGAGCCAGCTAATACAGTTTGAAAAAATAAACCAGGACACACAACCCTTTGACAGACGTGAAATAGAAGCAACAAACTTCAAAGGTGACCTGGGTTTATCTTGACCATATTTTGTATTAGCACCTAAAGACAGGCATAGTGGAGATCCATTGTTCAAAGCACTGTACAAATAGAAAAAAAGAGACAGCTCCTGCTCCACTGAGTTCACAAGCCAAACACTGAGCTGGGGAAAAGCAGGAGGGCAAACATGCATACAAAGGTTAAGCTTTAACAGCTCGGTAACAGAACCAGAAAGGAACTTGCATCTCCTGGTCTGCAATCTAAGCCCAAATTGCCCAGAACGCATTTGAAAGGCAAATGGCAGTTTGTATCTCCTCCCTCGTAACCCTTAACGGTAGAAACTTACGTGTTAGGAGGCCAAGATGGACCCTATGTGTGTCAGTGCCTGGAGCCTGGTTCTGCAAATCACTAGTCTGAGCTGCAAAATTACGACCCTGCAAACTCATGGAAATTCAGTAGTGGAAATCCACTGGTGGAAACACAGCGAGCCGCATGGCAAGGAAACAACTGATGGGATGAAGCCCTTTATCTGGAGTTTCTTATTTTTAATCATTTTATAAACACATATCAGAGTCCTGAAAGGCACACTAAGCCAGCATTTTTACTTGTTGATTATTAATATCTAATTTAAGATTAGCAATTTGTGGGGACTTGATATATCAGAAAGTAGGTTAAAAATGATGCAATGATCTAATTTCCTTTCCCCCCCTTTTTCTGATAGAAATATTTCTTTATTTTTTCCCCATTTACAGGTGCAGAATTAAAGAACATGTTCACTCACTATATTATTGATGCACTTAAGTGAAGTGTTCCAAAGCATATAATTACCGTGCAGGTTTATGGCCCTGAAGTAGATTGGGATAGTGGTGCTGCATATCCATGATTTGAAGGACATACAGTGATGATTATAGAGGCAGTACTCTACATCCATTCCAGCCCTTTTGTGTTTAGCTGGTTGCCATGGCAAATAATTGGATAGAATTTAAGCCACTTTCTTCCAAGTGGGAAATTCATAATTTTACCCTTCACATAATTTTGAACATACTTTTAAAGATTCTTAAAGTTTATGCAGGAATGGAATACAGACTTGGAAGGAAAAAAAAATATATTTCTATACATGGAATGACAGTTCATTTTGAGGTTTCTTTATTTCTTTTTTTTTTTCAATCCTGAAGATTTAGTTTTCTTAACAACATGATACTGCAAAATTTGAGCCTAGTGAAAATGCAAAAATATTTGAACCCAGAGGGATAGAAAATATGAAAGTGAATGATCAAATACAGCTTACTTTAGCAACTGGTATCAAATAGAAACAGATGGGTAATTCTATGCACTCAATTTCCCAAATGTATTTAGCTCAAACCTTTTTTAAGCTTTGAAGATGTTGGTCCTGTTTTGTTTATGGTTCACGGTAAGCATCTTTCATATCCATATTTTTCAATTTGTTTCTTTTTCTGAAGAGACAGATAAACTTTCCAAAAGATCCACCATGATTTCACATCAGTGCCCAATACATGCCACCCTGACTCAGTTTGGGGTTTATTATAGACTGCACCGTCGACTGCAAAGCCTCAGCAAGCACTGCGCAACACGTGGCAATCACAGAAAAGACAGAGCTCCTCTGCTCACGGTAACGTTCTACAGTGAGGTTTTCTGGAGGTACACAGAATACAAGCGTGTCTTGTCCCGTCACATTAGTCCTGAGCTTGACAGGACCATTGCTGCCTTCTTTGCTTTAAAGCAAGCAGTACTTTAAGAGAGCGAGAAAGTACAACTGTTGCTATGACATGTACATGTGGGGAAGGCCATGGCTGTGTTCACCCCATTTCCCTTAGAAAGATAATTTGTACCTACTGTTTTAGAGAGACATCCCTCCTAAAATAAGCAACTTGGACGTTAAAGAAGGAGGTGACGTTAAGCCCTGTGGAGAGGGTCATATCTGCCTACATGTTCTGTGACTAAGATAGGTGGAAAGAATAACTCCAGAGGCCTTCAGAATGACACCTACATTTTCACTGGTTAGATAGGAAACCTAAGCCCTTCTTTACTTTTTTATATGTTTAAACCTTAAACATAACCATTTTCCTTAGAGATACTGAGTGACCTGGACTGTGCTTGTTATGTGGGGGCCAGACCAGTATGCCTGACCTTTCTAATTTTTATCACCTTTCATAATAATAATTCTATGCCTTGTGATCACAAAAATTGGAACATTACTTTCATGCTTTGATTTGTACTCCTACATTGCAAACTTCCTTACAAACTAGATTCTGGTTTTGCTTCTCCTTTGACGGAAGTATGCAATCCAAGATTCAAAAATTAAATTCTGACACTAAGTAAGCCCGGTTAATTTAGGAACTACATTAATAGAAAGACTGGAGAGTTAAAGCTAGTTCTGGTCAGCAGGGTTATTTCTCTAAGTTGCCTTTTTACAATCTTGATTCAAGGTTGAAACCGAGTAGCAGGGTTTTATTTTAAATTTGCCAGTACTGAACACATACAACAGGATATCAAAAGAGGAGGTCTATTTTCCAAATGCATCCATCAGTACTTTTTTGGGGGAGGGTTTTTTTTTTTTTTTTTTTNGGTTTTTTTGCAAATATTTTTCTGAAAATGTCATCCTTTACTGAAAGATTCAGCACGCAATCACTGATTATTTTTAGTAGTGTTTTACTATCTACAAGCTGGCATATTTTTTCACAGTGGGACTTAGTAGTAAATTAATTTTTAAAATTATGAGCTGACTAGAATCTAAAATAAGGAGAGCTTCTAGCTGTCTTGTGAACTAATCAACTTTGGGGATCTTCTTTGAGTCTCTTTTGTATAGTGATGGCAACTCACATTTTATTTTCTTCTACCTATCTCCAAGTACCTGGCAACAAATTTGTTGCACCAGCATGTCTTTGATAAGGACCTTTGACTGCTATAAAATTTGTTATATGGAGAAATTCAAAGAGAAAATCTGGAGTACCCTTTGGCCTCTCAGTAAAATGCTTTTTAAGTGAGTTGTGAATTTGTATGTTGCTGCCTCTCTGAAGATATATTGCAGTTCAATGCAGCAGAGACCATTGTAGACTCTTTTTGTTGAGCAGGAGAACCATGGCTATTTCCTGTAAATAGATATTGTGGCATATTTAAACATTAGTTGAGATAACTTAAAACTCTGTTTGTTAACAGCATTTTCATTACTCAGAGACAGTGGTAACTAAAGGATATTACATTAGATGAACAAGATCACTGATATTCTTGAAGAAATGTGGATGTGGCAAAAAGCGTGTCATCCTAATAAAAAAAAATCTACAAGTAAATGTCTAGAAGGAGAGGCATTCTTAATATTTTTGGGAGAGATTGAAGAATAACATACTGAAGAGGGAAAGCATGTACAGGATGAGATGGAGAAAAGAAAATGTAAATACTACTACTACTAACATACTAAACCCCTGTGTTAATGTTAGAGCAGAAGGCTTGGGATGGATCAGGCAGGTAGACTAGGAGTCCCTCATCATATTATAGATCTCTCTCTCTTCTGAGTAGGTTAGGAAAGGTCATTTCATTTCTTACCTCTTGCATCAAGTGCTGCCACAGATTAAGATAGGAAGTCAAGGGAGGTCAGCTGTGTCCGTGACACAAAAAACTAATCTAAATGTTCCCAGTGTTTTCAGTACCATCATACCAAGCAGATAATTGCATTAAGAGTTCATGTCAAGGGGAAGACCTGGGAGTCAGGAGTAGGAGGCTCACCTGGGCAAATACATGAAAGTGCATGGAAGAGAAACAGAAAAAATGGAAGAAAAAGTTACTGATAAGTGGCACCTCGACTCTACATAGTGGACAGCTTCTAGACTGAACTAAAAGCTGGATGCAGACTTCAAAAAGAATTGCAAAGGCAAGCCACTGAATCTCCTAGCAGCATAAAGCTGGAAGTACAAAACATGCTGGTGAGCCTTCTCTGTCAAAGTTTAGGAAAAATGACAACATCTGGTCATAGTAACATCTTAGGCCACTGAAATGTTTTATTCCACATGCCCAAGCAAACAATGGCTATACTGATTGGGAAGACCTCTCTTTTCTCCAACCAGTTCAACAACAGCCAAATAACATCTCTTGCTCTGCATCTCTCTGTCTTCCTGTTTTAAGCCTGGACAGACCTCACCTACATCTTTTGCTCTTTTTTGTTATTGTTGAGGAATTGAAGAATCAGTGTGGTATTCCAGCCACTTTGTGCCCAGAGCTGATCTCAGTTTTCTCTCAGACACCTCTTGCTTATGTTCTGTTCCACAAGGCTGCTGCATTGCAGATTGTGAAGCTCAGAAATATTGACCACTGTATCTATCGCAAGTATTGCAAAAGATACCTAGGTTTATTTGGGTTTAAATTATGACCAACATATGAAAGTCCAGTATGAAAGCCATTTATTGTCTCTCTTTTCATTAGAATTTCTTTAATTTGGAGGGTTTATCTAATTTTTGCAGAGTAAATTAGTCCCCCAAAATAACAGGGAACTCTTACAAATTGTTTGTTGCCTTCATAATAGATTATGTTTGCCGTAAGATATGGGAGTCCTTAGTAGGATCACCACTATCTAATATAGTTTTTTCAGGGTAATAATTTTTACAAAATAGATTTTATAATTTTTTTAAAATAAAAACTTGATTTACAGTAAAAAGATACTTTATGCAACAAAATGATATTCTATCATATTTACTTGACCAATAAAATCCTATTTTTAATTGAGCAATCATTTTATATGTAATTTATATATAATAATTTATAATTTTATAATAATTTATTTTATTTGTTTGGGATTACATTGAGTTTTCTTACGACAATCAAAATATCTACAGGCTTCAACACGTGGTTCAAAATATCTGAGCTACCTGTTAGAGCTAGGCTGGAAATGAATGAATTCTCTTAAAGCACTGAAAAAACCCATATCATCTCACAATACATTTACACCTTGCAGAAATACAACTCTGTTTCTTCAATACAGGCAAAACACCATACAAAGCAAAACCAACTGAGTCCATGGCTGAAGTAGTTTATTAAATAAGGCAGGAGTCCCAGTGCAAAGCAGCAAAGTTGCATCTACTCGGTTGGCAAACGTACCATAGAACAAAGAAGCAGATCACATCTATACGTATTAGATAATTATGCTCACCTATGTTAGATGGAGTCTGAGAGATGGTGTAAAGACAGAGAATGCTGGTCTTTCATTCTGGAGATTTCATCCATGTTTTACAGCCACAAAATTACTGATATGAAACTTTCTTTGGATAAAAATAATATGTATGCTAAGAGTCGGTAATTTCCTCTGAGTATAATTCAGACTTCAGAAAGAGCCCTGTCCTATTCCTGCACAGTATATCATATTCACGCCGGACAACCTATGGTCTGAGGTGACTAATCTCCAGATTGTCACCTCATATATCAGGGCTCAGTCAAGTGGGGAAATTGCTGGATTGATGGGTCAAAGCTAATGGTGTGAGATCCAACAAGGCCAAATGCCGGGTCCTACATTTCGGTCACAAAAAACTTCATGCTGCACCAAAGACTTGGAAAGATGCTCAGTATAAAAACACCTGAGGGTGCTGGTCAACAGCAGCTGAACATGAGCCAGGGTGTGTACAGGTGGCCAAGGAGGCCAATGGCATCCTGGCCTGGATCAGCAATTGTGTGGCCAGCAGGATCAGGGCAGGGATTGTCCCCCTGTACTGGGCACTGGTGAGGCCACACCTCGAGTGCTGTGCCCAGTTCTGGGCCCCTCACTGCAAGAAAGACATTGAGGTGCTGGAGTGAGTCCAGAGATGGTCAGGGGAGCTGGGGAAGGGTGTGGAGCACAAGTCCTGTGAGGAGCAGCTGAGGGAGCTGGGGGTGTTTATCCTGGAGAAAAGGAGGCTCAGGGGAGACCTGATCGCTCCCTACAACTGCCTGACAGGAGATTGTGGCCAGGTGGGGGTCGGTCTCTTCTCCCCATCAACCAGTGACAAAATGAGAGGACAAGGCCTCAAGCTGCACCAGGGGAGGTTGAGGTTGGACATAAGGAGGAATTTCATCATGGAAATGGGTGTCAAACATTTGAATGGACTGTCCAGGAAGGTGGTGGAGTCACCATCCCTAGGGGTGTCCAACAAATGACTGGTACTTAGTACTAGGGTTTAGCTGACAAGGTGGTGATCGGTCNCATCAACCAGTGACAAAATGAGAGGACAAGGCCTCAAGCTGCACCAGGGGAGGTTGAGGTTGGACATAAGGAGGAATTTCATCATGGAAATGGGTGTCAAACATTTGAATGGACTGTCCAGGAAGGTGGTGGAGTCACCATCCCTAGGGGTGTCCAACAAATGACTGGTACTTAGTACTAGGGTTTAGCTGACAAGGTGGTGATCGGTCAGTTGTTGTACTGGATGATCTTAAGGGTCTTTTCCAAACTATGTGATTCTGTGATTCTGTGAATTGATGTGCATGGCTAAGGCTCTGTAGGCAAAACCTGAGCACCCTAACTGAAGCTACTAGCTTTGTTGAAACACAGACTGAAAATGTTTGTGCAGCCTGTAAATGTAAATTAATCTGCGTGTTGATCCAAGGAGTATGTTTTGCTTCAGAAATGCCACATTTCTGTGGCTTCATATATTTTTTTCTAAAATTTTATGTAGGTTGAAGACTCTAATATTTAAGAGAGACATTTTCACTAGTTTCCAAGAGATGCTTTTGGAGTCAGTCTCAGGAATATAATCTTCTAAGCCTCCTCCTGGGGTAGTAGTGTAGTGTAACTTGTCCATCATTCCTTGTTTCATCCTTTGCTCACAAACAAAATACCTATAGCAGATTTGTGCTCTGCTGCCTGCTATTGAAAGCTAGACAAAGGTTCCCTTCAAGGTATTACATGGGTGTTGAGCTAGTTGTTTATGTTTTTTTCCTACCATGAAATAACCAGAGATAATTTATTTTAATTAGAAATTCGTACTTTGTAAGTACTAAAGCACCCTTTAAGTTATTCTGTAACATTCTAGAAGACAGGCACATAAAAAACAACACCGATGAAACAGGTGTGCATTAAATAGCATTATCCCAGCAAGTATGACATATTTGTAGTCTTAAAGATGTATGAAGAAGGTTACTTGGCCATGCCTCTTTTCTTATACAAAGACTGTAAATGGAGTAGAAAGTACTTGCCGTACATTTCCTCCATCGCGAGGAAAATGCTGCAAGTCCATAAGAAGAGTGTGCATATCTTTGCTGTTCTGGAGGAGAGCAACATCCCGTCTACGCATACCTATCACTGCACTAGAGGGGGGCCTTGAGGGGCAATACAGGGCAAGGTCATGCTGTATTTGATTATCATCATCTTAGTGGAAATTCAGACTGCAGACTGGCTCAAGCACAGCCTGGTGCTTGCAGAGGGGAAAAACAGGGAGTTGGATATGCATCCTTGTGTAAGTCATCTGTTACACTGTGCTTAGGCACTAAGTAGAGATGTGTCTCACTGTGGGCTCTTATCTCTGTTTTCTTTCTTTTGAATGATAAAAAATATTATAAAAATATTTCAGGAATTCTAGCTGCCAGCAGACATACCTTCTTATATAGGCTTTTTTTAATTACGTCATGTACTCTTGCCAAGGAACAGTGTAATGAACACGTATCCAATTTTGAAGTAATCTTCAGGGCTGCTCTGCCCTTCCTGTCTGAGCTGAAAATATCACGTGACACAGGGTTCCAGTTTCTATCTCACTGCAAATCTAAATCCTCTATGCCTGAACCAAACAGCAGGCCAAGAAGCAACATCATAAGCAACAGGAAACAAACACATTTTCACATTCATAAAATATCAAGTTGAACAGGACCTCAAGGATCATCTGGCCAAACCTTCCCGGTAAAAGCACTGTCTATGCAAGCTGACTCAGCACTCCGTTCAGATGAATCTTTAAAGTGTCCAGCAGTGGAGAATCCACGACTTCTCTGGGGAGAGAGTTTTTATTGCGAAAAATTTTCCTTTTGTCTGACCAGAATCTCCACAGGAGTACCTTGTATTCTTTAGCCCTCATCTTATTCATGTGACTCCTTGGATAAAGAAAGCCTCCATCTCCTTTATAACCACTCTTCAAATACTGGATATAAATATATAGTAAGGTCTCCTCTAAGCTTTCCTTTCTTAAGGCTGAACGAAGCCAGTTCTTCCAGCCTTTTCTCCCATGGCATGTTTCCCAGGCAATGATGATCTTTGTGGTCCTTCTTTGAATGGTCTCCAGGCAATCCATATCTTTTTGATTGGCAGGGGTTCAAACTGAACACAGATTTGAGGTTTGGCCTGACAAGAACTAAAAGTGGGATAGTGACTTCATCTCTGCTGGTGATGCCCTTGATGGAACCCAGCATCCTATTGCCTTTCTTTGATACAGAAGCAACTTTTAACTCATATAGACCTTGTTTTCCTGGGCCATACAGTTCTGGTAAAGACAGAATTGAAGGAAGTGTCAAGAACTTCTGCTTTTTCAGTGCTGTTAGTGTCTGATTCACCTCTCCTGTTCAACAGCAGGCCGATTTCTTTACTTTTTGGTTTTGATTGTTGTTTCCATACATGAAGAAAGAACCCTTTCATGTAGTTTTTTTTTACATCTGACCAATTTCAATTCGAGCCGAGGTTTTGCTTTTTAAACTGCAGCTCTGCACGTCTTGGGAATGCCCTTGTAGTTCTCCATGTGTATTTGTTCTCCATCTCTGGTATACTTTCCTTTTGGTTTTGAGGATACTCAGAAGCTCTCAGTTAAGCCAAGGTGGTCATCTGCTCTGCCTACTTCCCTTCCCTTTACCTTTCAGTTCTCCACATTGCTGCCAATGTCCTGAATATACTTGAAATTCCTGCCACCATCCAGAGTGCTGTTGTACTGTTCTTTCGCAGGGAGCAGTGCCTTTAATCCAGAAGCATTAGCTCTTTCTGCAATACTCTCTGTCTGTGCACGTATTAAACTAAAATTGCCCTTTTCAGGCCTGATTTACTGGATGGGGCTTTGTCTGCCTTCCCTGGCCTGTGGCAGGGCAGGGAGCTACTAGCAGGCCCTGCCTGCAGCACAGAAACCAGGAGGCTCTCCCTGAGTGTGACAACTCCCCTTCACTCAGATGGTGGCTCCTCCTCAACAACGAAGGTTGGAGCCAGCTCCTTTGTAGGTTGAGGAGCTGAGCAGACAGCCTGTACTCCTATAGGCTGTATATATCGGGCTTTTAACTCTGCTTGTTCCTGCCTTGTCAAGCTGTGTGGGATTGCAAAATGCGACTGTTGTTCCCCTGACTCTGTGGCCATTTGGCTCCCTCCTCACCATGGCAGATTTGGGTACATCGTATATCGCATTCATGGAGCCCAGCACTGTTAGCACAGCCTCTGCTTGAACTTCTGTCTTTTGTATCCAAAAACCAACCAAACAACAACTTCCCCTCAGATACAATTCTTTTATATCAGATGTCAGGGGTGTAATACAATA
>VZTF01001750.1:60064-205987 GCA_013397755.1 Cnemophilus loriae
ATGGCATGTTTCCCAGGCAATGATGATCTTTGTGGTCCTTCTTTGAATGGTCTCCAGGCAATCCATATCTTTTTGATTGGCAGGGGTTCAAACTGAACACAGATTTGAGGTTTGGCCTGACAAGAACTAAAAGTGGGATAGTGACTTCATCTCTGCTGGTGATGCCCTTGATGGAACCCAGCATCCTATTGCCTTTCTTTGATACAGAAGCAACTTTTAACTCATATAGACCTTGTTTTCCTGGGCCATACAGTTCTGGTAAAGACAGAATTGAAGGAAGTGTCAAGAACTTCTGCTTTTTCAGTGCTGTTAGTGTCTGATTCACCTCTCCTGTTCAACAGCAGGCCGATTTCTTTACTTTTTGGTTTTGATTGTTGTTTCCATACATGAAGAAAGAACCCTTTCATGTAGTTTTTTTTTACATCTGACCAATTTCAATTCGAGCCGAGGTTTTGCTTTTTAAACTGCAGCTCTGCACGTCTTGGGAATGCCCTTGTAGTTCTCCATGTGTATTTGTTCTCCATCTCTGGTATACTTTCCTTTTGGTTTTGAGGATACTCAGAAGCTCTCAGTTAAGCCAAGGTGGTCATCTGCTCTGCCTACTTCCCTTCCCTTTACCTTTCAGTTCTCCACATTGCTGCCAATGTCCTGAATATACTTGAAATTCCTGCCACCATCCAGAGTGCTGTTGTACTGTTCTTTCGCAGGGAGCAGTGCCTTTAATCCAGAAGCATTAGCTCTTTCTGCAATACTCTCTGTCTGTGCACGTATTAAACTAAAATTGCCCTTTTCAGGCCTGATTTACTGGATGGGGCTTTGTCTGCCTTCCCTGGCCTGTGGCAGGGCAGGGAGCTACTAGCAGGCCCTGCCTGCAGCACAGAAACCAGGAGGCTCTCCCTGAGTGTGACAACTCCCCTTCACTCAGATGGTGGCTCCTCCTCAACAACGAAGGTTGGAGCCAGCTCCTTTGTAGGTTGAGGAGCTGAGCAGACAGCCTGTACTCCTATAGGCTGTATATATCGGGCTTTTAACTCTGCTTGTTCCTGCCTTGTCAAGCTGTGTGGGATTGCAAAATGCGACTGTTGTTCCCCTGACTCTGTGGCCATTTGGCTCCCTCCTCACCATGGCAGATTTGGGTACATCGTATATCGCATTCATGGAGCCCAGCACTGTTAGCACAGCCTCTGCTTGAACTTCTGTCTTTTGTATCCAAAAACCAACCAAACAACAACTTCCCCTCAGATACAATTCTTTTATATCAGATGTCAGGGGTGTAATACAATAGTGAGGAACGTTCAGTAGAGAAAAAGCAGAATTCATATTTTTCCTCAAGTTGTAACCTACTGGAGACCATTAGGGCTATCTTCTACATTTGAAGCTGATAATTATCTTATCTACATTATCTTGTCTAAAGCTGTTTTTCTTAAGTGTATCACTTGGAATGAAGTTTGGAGGCCCAGCACTGAGGGCAGGGACATAATTTCAAAAGCTTTTTGCTTCAAATGCTCAAGTATTGTGAGACTTTATACAGGCTGAGAGTGGAGAAACAGTATCAATAAAAATATGAGGATAATAACAGAATAGCATTAGCTTCAGTAGGTTCTAGACTGAATTCCTTCTCATGTGGCAGAGAAAATAAATTGCCTATATTTTGATGACTTTTGAATGCATATGTGCTGGCAAAGCTAGCTAGTTCAATCGCTTTCGCCGGTTCATCCAGCCCACTAAGGTCTGGGTTTCATCAAACTTCTGGAAATACTGCTGTGAGCCTTTTTTTGCTATAAATAATGCAAATTTAATTTGAAATTTTAAGAGCGTTCATTTCATATTGTTTCATTAATACCACGACTGAACACCGAAGAGGAACAGAGAATTATATTGTACTGCCTAAATATCCTTTCTGTTAGGCACTGCTGTGCTACAGTTATTGGTTAACACGTCTAATCAGCTAGGAAGTACTTCAAATATTTTAAATTAGTTCTTGCAAATATGAATAACGCCAAAACTCTTTCCTTTGCTGAAGAGAAGAAAACATGCTATGGAAATGTAATATGCATAATACTGGTCTATTTAATTTCCTGTCTAGAACAGTACAACTCTTAGAGGTTCTCCACTCATTTTTTTTAATCTTGCCTGAAAAGATTTAATTTTCTTTTATGTTATTTCCTTTAGCACTCCAGTCATCTAGGTAACAATTTAAATTTGCGTAATTAAAAACTTCTCAGGTTATTTGTATTTTAATATATTACTCCAACGCATTTACTTACCTTGATGTTTCTCTCCATGTGAGAAGAGAAAAAAGTACACATCCCTCAATTTTTTCCATTGGCCTTACTACAATAAATATGACAATTAGACTTTATGTTAATTAGCATGCATAAATGCATTAAATGAACGTAAGACCTGGTGAGAAGTTATAGTATCGTTTGTATAAACCTCAAGTACAGTTAGGGTATAAGGCTGACTGTGTATACCCTGGAATGTATTATTGCTTTTATAAGAATCACGTTTCTTTCTGTGACTTTGGTAATGGACTCCAACCTGTGCAGATGTGGTTGTGTAATTACACATCTGATAATCCTCATTAACTAATAGGGATTGTCATTGCCTAGCAAGTCATGCATGTTGGGCAATTAATCCTATCAGGAATAGCCCTCCTTAGGCAACAAACAGTATCTTCAAAAGATAAAACCCTTCAAAAGGGTTCTTTTCTTCAAAAGAGTTATAGATAATTATCAAAATTATTCTAAAATATACAACCAAAAGAAGAAAAACTAGAAAAATAAAATCAACTCTAACATAAAGGGTATGTGACATTTACTGGTTTCGTGCCTTCTTTCTTGTGTATTTCATCGTCTTGGTAGTATGACATTCTCTCACTGAAATCATCACTGTGTTCAGGCTGAGCTGACAAATTAGCAACAAACAGTCTCTTTTAATCTTGTAAAATAAGGACGGAAAAGCTTTCATTTAAATGAGTTCTTAAGACATGACTTTTTTTGCATCATATTCTGCCTGTGTTTGTACTTCTCTTCCAAACACAAGCTGTGGTAATATTTTCTTGTCATTTGTATTCCTGCACCAAAGTATTTTATGTTCTAACTGGTGATGGAAAATAATAATAAAATGTGTGGTTAAAGCAGGTGCTGTTTGTAGTGTTTATATAAACACATTAGCACTCTTTTGACACAGCATGACCTGAACAAGTAGTTCATCCTACTAGTAACAGGGAAACAATAACTGAGCGTGCCAGAGCCGAGTTCATTCAGATACTGCAAAATTAACACCAGATTATGAATACGCTTGCCACTGGTAATTAATCGTGAAAATTGCTGGAGGAGTTCCCCTACTGTGAGGGATATTGGCAGAAGTATTTACCGCTAATAGGCCTTGTTTAAGCTTTTTATTTTTTTCCACCCCCTTAGAGATAAAACTTACAATAGACTGCACATGAACTGGTAGATTATTACATATTCCTTTGGCCTTTTTTCTTGTTAGCATTTCTGAATATCACCAGTGTTTTCCTTTCTGTTATTAAAAATGTACGTTGTGTGTTCACATTCAGACCATTAAACTGTCCTTCACAAGGAGGATAATTTCACAACCTGGATACTGTTTTTCTATATTCCACAGTGATCTAACATTACCCCATATTTTGTAACAGTAATTTAGGGACATCATAAGAAGAACTTTTGTATTTCAAATAACATACAAGCTTTTATAACCTTAGACAATGGTTACATGATCTACAAAATCTTTGATGTGCCTATCATTTTAAGCAATTTTCCTTATATATGCCTTTTATTATGTGCTTTTAAAGTGTAAAAAATGACTAAGATGTTTTCAATCTACCATATTTTTAAATGCAATAAAGGTAAATGAGAATGACTATATTAACTAATTGAAAATAAAAATCAAATAAATTAACTTGTGGCAGTTTGCACACACTCCTCTACATTGTTGTAAAATAGTTTATACAATGTAATCATATTACATATTTCCTCCTTTAGAAAAGAATGAAAAAATATACCCATCATGACTGGTTTTTAACAAGTGTGTTTTTGGATAGAAACAAAACCCAGTTTCTTAGTGAAATTAATGAGGGATTTTCTACTGAGATTAATGAAAGTGGGGTTGAGGCCTACATCTGTTAAAATTTTACTATTGTATAATATGGAGGTAATTGAGGCATTTATTGTTGATTTTATGATGAACAGTAACAATTCTTGGCCCATATAAGCCAATATTTGATTAAGTCTCTATATAACACATTCTTTAGGCAATTTAGTTGATAATTACAATCATTTTATTTTTATAAGACTTTTAGATTGATCTTTTTCCAAAAATGTTTAACTGTTTCTTTTGAGAACTTGTTAAATGCTTTTCCATTGATTTTAATGGGAATAAAACTTTACATCTTCAATATTCAGCAGGCAAGCACTAGATCTAGTATTTCTTTATTAAAGATTGGTGGTTTTTTCTTTCAAAATTATTCAGGATCTGGACTTCATGTCCCTAAATAGTTTTTTCCTTATAAAACACATACTTACTCTTCATCCTTCCCTTTCTGAGTCCTGTCAGTCTAAACATAACCATAGCCTTATATTTTCCTGTGGGTTAGGTGTGTATTTTACGGCCGTTATTTAAGCCCGGTGCAGATTATGCAGACAATGTAGACAACAGACACACCACCTTAGAATTCAACCATTCATATTGAGAATTTTTTTTTTAATTGAATTTTCAGTCTTTGTGGCTTTGATAATTTCAGTTAAATGGAGGTCCTCTTGTTAACAATTTTTTTGTTATATTTTGTTCATCTAAACAGAGGGACTTACGTGTAGCTGGCATATTTCAGTGGGAAAGATCACAGAGCCAGAAGCAGGCCACATTGCACTAAACAACTACACGTTATTTTGAAGATTCCTTGCAAGTATTTGTTCATGATAACACACTTATGTATGACCTTCCCTCTGTCTTTCCCTCAAATTCTCTGAGGCATTTTTTTTACTGTAGCTGATCCCTCATGCAGCAAGAAACAACAACAATTAGTAGCTGTCACATTGTTCCAACAGAGAACAATAAAATGTTGCAGAGGTTAAACTGTCCCAGGTTTATTTTCAGGGTAACAATTCATTTATGCTTCTAGCATGAAAGTTTTATATAATTGAAAATTTTTATATTAAATTCGTTGCAGTACCAAACCATGCTCTGTTTCATTCACGTGAAAAACACTAACCTTCAGTCAATAAATTACTTCTAATTTGAGTTAGGGTGCAATTGTAGTTTTAGGCATATGAAGGCTGGATTCAAAGCAAGGAAAAGGTCTTCAAATAAGAGCTCCTTTCCTAGGTATCACAACAGCTGTCTAGTATTAGCGTTTTTTTCCTCTGAGAAAGGAAATGTTCAAGGCTTTACATACTGCTTTCACAAAGACAGTCATATTATTCATGGTGTTCTTTGTATCTTTCCAACTTCATTATCCATTTAATGTAGCACTTTTGTTTTAATGATTGTTTACAAAATGCATTTCATATTATTCAAATAATAATGAATTTTTAAAAAATTGGGCCTTGTGTTGCAAAGGACATCTAAGGTCAGGTACCCTAATTCACAATGAATAATAATTAATCCATGTCACTTTTTGTTCTACATAGCGTGAAAAGACACGTCTGACTGCTGGTAATATAAAAAAATTTTGTTGAGGTAATAGATGTTATTAATCATTTATATTCTTATGGGCCTTAATAGCTTCCTTTCTCAAATATCTTTATAAACTGACATTACCAATAATTTTCTTTTGTTTTTTTAGCCTTAAAAATGTCTCTATTTTTATGACAAGGAAGCTCTGTTTTTGACTGCACAAATAATGTTACCGTAATTCAATTAAGGAAGTGATAATTTTAATTTTTTCAATCAAACTATTAAACTCCAACATATCTTAAAATTTGCTGATATATTGTGGAAATTGAATACTGTTAAGAAAAACAAGGAAAAAAATAGATGTCTCTAGACACTTGTTGTAGGAATCAAAAATATGTTTTATTTATATAATCAGAAAATCCTTGATTTATAAAGAAGAAAAGATAAAGAGTTAAATGTATTTCCACAGGGCTGTGGCCAAATTTGTTGTAAGCAAATTCATGTCCACAATGGCAGTATAACACAAAAAAAGGAAATAAAATAAATGACCTTTGTGTAACAGAATTGCACACAGCCAACTCCAGAATTTTACATACATATACTAGCTAGACTGTAGAGGTCTTTCTCTTCATCAAAAGGAATAATTTCTCTTTTCTGAAGCTCTCCTTTGAAGAGACGAAACAAAGGGTAATTTAGCCTGATATTCTGTATGGACTGGATAGGACCCTGGAGACCTTGAGAAGGATCTGCATCTCTCAACTGAACGCTTTTCGACTTCCTGTAAGACAAATAGTCCTGCACATGTAAAATGTTGGTGTATCCACAGACAATTAAAAACTATCTGAGTTAGCCATGCTAGACTGGCGTCTCAGGGCTCTTCAAGCAGCACTCTGTTCTTGCTGTTTTCCTAGCACTGCACAAGGACTTATGCCATCCTGGAAGACAAAGTCAGGTTTTAACAAACAGTTTGGAATTTCCTGACAGTCATATCATACTTACTCCTAGCACTACTTACACACAGCGTTGCCTATTATGACCTAATCTCTTTAAAATCCAAAGCGGACTAAACACTTCCAGCACCCCAAGCAACAAATAAGTGAAAGCCGCTGAAAATGATTGATTTATCATCTAAGTACTTTCTTTACATGACTCTGAAAGAACTATTATGAACCATCTTGACAAAAAACCGTTTTTAAAAAGTGTGCCTTTCTATGCATGTATGCAACAGACTGTGTAATTACAGCATATGGGGTAAATAGTATATTTTTTAAAAAATTAGAATGCATACCAAAACACATGTTTACCTTAAAGACTGTAGTAGCTTTGAGGCAGTTATAGTAGTCCATCAGGTAAATAGCACACATTTCCTAAATGCTGCACAAATGTATGTTATTATGCAGTATGTATGTCATTATATAATAGACTGCAGTGGCTTTGAAAAACAAACTATTCTGTTGTGTTAATACTTCTAAAAATTCGTGACATCATATTTTTGCTTCTCCATGTTAGGAATAAAATAATAAAAAGTAAAACAAAGCAACGTACAAAGGGAATTCTGAAACGATAATTAAATCTCCCACCCCTCCAACTCCACAAAAAATCAGTAGGAGTTTAATTTTTATCTTTCATCATTTCACAGCCTTTTCAAATGGAACAGAAGAATCTACTCAAAGTAGTAAGAAAGGGGGTAAAAGCTTTAATTTTGCATGTTACTAATGTCCTATTTATTTTTGCTGGAGCAAAAGAATAAAATTTTCTTAGCCTTGACATCAAGCTTTCTTCATCAAGTATTCTCTGCTATGATACATATTCTGTGTTCTTACAATTGTATAGTATGTGCTGGAAGTATCAGAGTTATTGTTCTGGCTACGGGCCATGCAGAACTGAAATCATACTGAAGCAGAAAATATGTAATCTACTAAGAAAAACAGGAAAAATTTCACCAAAAAAACCAACCAAACAAATTAAAAAAGCCCAGCCCCCCCCTAAAAAAAGCCCAAAGGCAAACCGAAAAAACAAATCAAATCAAAACAAAACAAAACGAAACAAAACAAAACAAAAAAACCCCACCGAAATCCAAAAGCAATTAAAGGATTGAAAAGAAACAGCTTATGAAGAGCGATAAGAAAATAACAACTCAAAATTTAAAAATGGGTTTGAGTGTATGAGGATATTCATTATGGTGTAATGGACCAAAAGAATAAGGGTCAAAGATCCTTTTCCTATTTTTGCCAGTCATATGCCTTCCAAATAAATCAAGTTATTCTGGAATCTGTGCTTACAAATCCTAGGGAAAAAAAAAGTTATAGATTCATGGATCTATACTAGTACAAGAGGAAAAGAGGAGAAAAGAACAAAGCTGAAAATGTAAAGCAAAGTCATCCAATCTTAGCATTTGTGGACAAAAATTGGAATTTGAGACACACTCCACACTTCTTTGTGGATCACACATTCCTCCTCTTCACCCCTAAGACATTGTTTCCCTTCTATAATCCCTGTCGCTTGACAAGCAGCCTGTTTAACCCTCTCCCCTCAATGCAGATGCAGGAGCCAGAGTGCCCTTGCATCATCACCCTCCTGTGCTCAGTAAAAAAGAGTGTAGCTGTAATCTTGGTGGGTTACCCCAGCTCAGATATGGGAGTTAGATGGTGTAGGCTGTGGGTTTGTCTTTACTTTTCCCCTTTGGAATAGCTCTCCCGAAATCTTCTTGAATCTTCTTCAGCTCATCCAAGCACGTGGGTGAGCAAAGAAGTACAGATACAATTCAGTATTGATCCAGGTGGGCAGGAGATGAATTTACACAGTTCAGATTATGCTGTCACCTGAATAAGTGATACCAACTACTCTAGTAGAAAGAGTATAATTTAAAAGTCATAAGAGCCGTTGGCTCTTGGACTGTCCCTCTTACGGAGAGTGCTGTAGTCATACTGAAGTGATTCTAGACAGATTCTTTTTTATATATACATGATTTTTTCTTTGCTTAAAGACTCTCTCCATGATTGTAGAGGTATGGAAACTAAATATGATTGCAGAAGCTGTGGCAGAATCAGGATTTACTTGACTCACAGGGATTTGTATTTCTAGAGCCAACAGAGGAAAAGATGAAATAATCCATTCAACCCTATTAATTCTTTTAAGTCATTAGTGGGACTAATTCTTGATTGTTGGTGACAATTTCAGCAGAAGTTCCAAGAGTGCACAGAACACATATTTTCTGTTATCCAAAAGATTAAATCCTCTGGATGGAGTCTGAATTTAATTTGCTGAATAACCTGATTTCTACTTTCCAACCTCGAGGAAAAAATGGTACATGCTCAATGAAACACATCCTTATAGTTCCATTTTGAGATGGAGAGAGTCAGTCATGAGCCAATATATTCAGTATATTACTAAAGAGTGATATACATAAAAGTATTTGCACTCAATTAGCGAGAAATCCAGGAAAATGAAAACATTTTGTATAGGCAATCAATTAAAAAAAATTTAATTACCTAATTTGTATTGTTCACAAGTTGAAAATTTTCACTTTCATGACAGCACTAAAATGCCCCAGATTACCAGAAAGAGCCATATTAACATAGTTAGCAGATGGTAGGAAGCTTAGGATAATTTTCACAATTTTTATATCTTGTGCTGATTTCAGAGTAAAAAATTGTAGATGACCAGGTATTTTGCAGTATTCTTTAGAAAATCCTTTTAGTATATATTGCTGAATTACACATACTGCTGCCTTTCACCCAGTGGTTTCACAGTCAGGAGTACGGCTAGATCCAAAGTTTTACCTACATCAAAGTGAAATTAAATGCAGTTATTAAATTTGTTAGTGAATCTTTTCATGCTGGGGATAAAAATTCTGTGTTTCCCTTTTGTGTGTTCGTAATGTTGGAATTTTGAGAGCCGTCACCAAAAGTGTTCTTCCTGGAGAAGCCCAGGGAAACTAATTCCCTGCAATTTTCAGTGGTGAGCAAAGAATTTTCCGTTTGAACTGAAAAGCTTTTTTGGCTTTTGCAGCATAGTAGGTCTGAAAAGAAAAGCACATTTTTTTTTCATTTATAAATATAAAATTATTTTTGTATACTTTCACATTTGTTCTTATTTAGAGCAGCATTTATTTTTTCAACACGCACAAAAATGTTGTGCAATGAACACACGACAGAGCTCTGCAGATAGCAATTCCCCTGCTTGCAGGAATCCTTTGGTATTTTAGCCCGAGTGATGGAGTAAAAGCAGTTTGTTATGAGTGCTGAATTGCTTTTTTCTTTTCACATGTAGTAGCACTTAAGTGTCATGTTAAGCCTGAGGCAGGAAGGACTTTAAATGACCTGTTCTGACTGGAATTGTGTTTACTGTACTTTTTTCAAAATGCAGTGCAGGATCCCTTTCCTTATCAGTACCTAAAGTCTAACAGCTTGCAGACTCAAATTTCCCCTTCCAGGCAATGTTGGATTTGTCTGTTGTTTTTCACAGCAAAGAGTTTCATGAATTCTGCAGTTTGGATATCTGCCTTGTATTACCCAGTGCCACCCTCTAGGCTAGGAATCAACATTTTCCAGCTCCCAGAAATTGCCCAAAAGGCTGCTAGAAGCACTGCACATTGAGATGTGTAGGTACACATCCTTCTAATAGTTCGCATCAGGAATTCTGGCAGAAAAGTTGTAGAAGCACTCTCTGCTGGGCTAAACCAGTGAACAATTAGGCGGTGTCTGTAGGGAGTGATTGCCCTTGGCATTCGTGACTGCAGGTGTGGCATGCAGGCTTTGCTCATTCAAAACTTCACTGAATCCATATGGCAGAAGAGCCTTATAAACATAATGAATGTGGGAAAATCTCTCCGGAGAGAGACTCTTGACACCGCTGCTCTCCCTAGTTGCAGTTCTGCTCTGGATTTCCTCCATCCAGACTGCACCTTGCGTTTTTCACAGCCTGCCTTACACCAGCTAAAGGCAGGCAATGTCGCCCCATCCCCACTGCTTCAAAAAATATGACTCCCAGAAATTAATTATTCCCTGAAGAAACCGCCCCCTGCTCCTTTTGCTATGTCCTAGAAACATCTTGTAGATTTATGTTTGTACTGTCCCTTCACTGCCTATACGTTTTAAATTCCTGACAAAGAAAGCTTTATTTTGCCTGTTTTCGTGCTACCTACGGTGCTAGGTACACTGGGGTGCTACTGGCATGCTAACAGCATAAAATGCAAGAATTAGAAGCTGCTGCATTTTGTTGGGTTATGCTTTGTTTTATTTTTTTTTTTCCTAAGAGGGAGAATAATATTGGACCAACACACCTATAATATGTGCATGCAGTTTGGTTTCTTGTTGACTATCATCACTGGCCTCAGTGGCAGCACTCCTGCATGACGAAAGGAAGGACAATAGCTCTATGACATTTTTATCAACAACAAGCTGGTGGTACCACAGTAACTCTCCAAAATATTTGTATTTCCAACTTGGTAGCCTCAGAGGGGCTCAAAATTGGCCATTCCTCAAGCGTACCTCATCCTTGTGGTTTTGCTTCTGTCTTTTACCTACATGTTGTACATGGCTTAGGAAAGACATCAGGGCTGAACTGCAAAGTGTGTGTGAACTACAGAGGTAAAATCTAACAGAAACTTCATGGACTGAAGCACATACTAGATGAGAGCAGCCCAGCAGAAGGAGAATTCACAGTTCTGAGGCACTTTGCTGATCAGAGCTAGTGTCAAACGAATGCAGGTACAGACTGCTAACCATTATCTTACAGTGTGATGAGATCCAAAGATATGGGAGGGAAAGTAAGAATCAACATGTACCTTCAAGACTGGAAAAAAAACAGGTATGCCATAAGTGGGATTTTCAAAGACTCAGTTTTGTCTCTTCTGGAATGCGCCTCTGGATGAATCGAATGCGAATATTTGTAGTGCTAGATTAATGCAGAATACATTCTTGTCTGAACTTCAGGCTGATTTCCACCATTAGGCAAAGGGCAGCCATAATGGAAACAGGTGTTAGCTAAATTAATTCTGACTTTTTTTTAATTTTAGTCCTGCTCAAAAAAAAAAGTATAGTTAGAAAATAATGAAGTAAGCACTAAACTTGTAAGGCTGGCTGAATCACACTACATATGCCACTAGAACTGCTGTTCAGTTTTGGTGCTGGTCACTGAAGATTTGTTTTCTTTTTTGAAGAAAAAATAAGATTTTCAGATTATTTTAGGACTCAAGTTCTAAATAATGTAGCTTTAAAACCAAAACTAAAATCCCCTAAAATCAAAATAAATGATAATGAAAGGTTAAAAATATTGGATTTTTTTCTAGTTTTAAAGAATATTTGAACAGCATGTTGTCAATAATGGAAACAATTTTAATATTAAGATATCAAATGATAAAACTGCAAATTTTTGTGTCAGGGGTCATGAGCATTACTACTTAGAAAAGTCGAGATCATTATAAAATAATTCATTGTACAATACCTCCTAAAGAGGGCTAATCCCTCTATATTACTTAAATATAACTCAACCATTATTTTTATTTTATAAGTCCTAAAATTAAATTAGGTACACAAAAAATATTAGGATGAAGAGGTAACATTAAAATCAGCTTTTTTTTTTTTTTTTCTGTTTGCTTTGATATAGAAAAGGAAACTCTTTCAAATAAATTTCATGCGTTTTAAAGGTGGTGTCTGGGAATCTTCTCTTTAAGTTGAATACCTGCGTTTTTACCAATGAAAATGTCTCCAGAACCAGAGTTAAGTTGTAGAATAGAATAAATTAAGTTATTGCTCTAATGAAGGAATAAAGTTAACATACCGTTTAACTGACTTGGGAAGTTATCAGAAGTGCACAAGAAAAAGCCTGTAAATAAATTATTTCTGAGGTTCAAAAAAAATTTTGAAGAAATAATAGAAGTTTACACCCTAAAGTAAAAGTAATCCACTACTCTTATTTAGAACCTAATCTTGAAATATTTGCCTGTATATTTACCTTAAAATTTTAAAAATAATTCCAGCCCTTTATATATGAAGGTGAGAAAACACAAGTCTTTGAATGATTAATTGCTGTGTTACAGGGGCAAAGATGAATAGCTCCAAATATAAGCTCCAATTTTATCTCTTCCTTTTTTAGTTGTTGCTAAATGAAAAGGCTTTATAAAGTACTAGGTGCTTTCAAGATTATATGCCAATTGTGGCAGGTCAATTAGATCAAATTCTGAAAAAGATGAGAATATCGCTGTTGTTCTGGTATCTTTCCCTCATTTCTTGCTTTCCACAAAAAAAAATAGACTTGTCTGGAGAAAATGAAGAAAATGGAAGAAAAATTCGAGAAGTGAAGGGAAGAGAAGAGAAGGCAAGGCAGGGCAAGGGAAACCAAAAGCAAATCACCCAAAACACTAACCTGTTGCGACTTCAATTCATCTCAACACTAATGCCTTTGTTACAATAATATTTTTCCATTGCTGTCAAAGTTATTTTACTGTAAAGCTAAAGGAAAGTGATGATGAATCAGGTTATTTTTCTATTTTATATATATTTTTTAAAATACTTATATCTAAGTCATACGATTCTCAGTCTCTTTTCTGCACTAGAAATTGGTTTAAGAAGTGTGAATGGAATTACAGAATGAAAACGAAGTTTCCAATCTGAGATTTCCCCATCCTTTTTGTAGGGGATGGTTTATGGGAGCTTTTGATCTGCACTACGAATGTCAACTAATGTTTACTTCTTAGACTTAGGGTTTTTTCCTCTTCCATATGGTTCCAATTCATTGCAGATCATGCTTTGTTTTCAGAAGACTTTTACTCAAGCCTTGCTTTTACAAAGTGAAATAATTCTATATGGTCTTCTTGGTCTTTTATCAACAGTACAACTGTAACCACTCCGAAAGACTTCTAGTAGCAGACAAATCCAACGAAAAGATGCTTGCTTCTATATATTGAGTATCCATATTCTCTTTAATACACCTCCTCTGAAATGTGTTTTTCTTCAAGTTCAAAAATATGATCTCTATCTATTCAGTCCATTTATATTAATATACTTATTTCATTTTTAGCCAAGCTAGACTACACAGTCACAATCAGGAAACTAGTTATTGGTGAAGAGATGAGGAGAAAAAAGAGAAAATACAAGAACTGCAGCATAATTTCTTTCATAGAACCAATTTACAAGATCTCCTTCCATTTAAAACCTTAGTTCTTGTAGTTTAGGGACACAATCGAGTGACAGATCAGTATATATTTAATGTCTTAAAACTGAATTGCATGGTCTCACTGCTGGCTGAATCACCTATAAGCTCAAATTTTTCCAGCACGAACTAGGGAAAAAATGGAACCGTGAATCTTTAACTTAAAATTATTATAGTGAAGTTTGTTCAAATGCCTTTTTTATTTACAATGAGCCAAATCTAAAATCCTAATTTCTCCAAGAATTTAAATGCTCAGGATTGATATTCAAATTATTCTTTGTAGCATCTTCTCATCAATCAAACCACTGCACCTGAATATCTATTACCAAAGTGTAATAAAAAGAGAAAAACCCCACTTTTTTGTTCTTTTCTTGATCAGCATCCCCACAGTCCACACTTTTGTTAAGCAGAAATGGGTTCTGCAGATACAGAAGATCAGTTCAGTACAGCCTCACACAAGTTTTCCACTTCAGACAATAAAGAAAGCTACTATTTCCCTTTAAAAAAATTGCAGAAAAATACATTCACTGAAAAAAAGTAGACACATATTTGTTAACAATACTCTGAAAATGAGAGAATGTCAAAATCCCAGCTGTAGAGGATATTCCTAAATTTAAGTGTGGACTTCCCTACATGGAGAAAAGAAAAATCTGAAAGCCTGATTAGCTGTCATCAACCTATTTTTAGTACAATTTAAGTATAAACTTGGTTCTTCATATAGATTTAAGAACAATTTTACATTCATTTTTTGACAGGGACTTGACTAACACGATTTATTCCAGTTGTGATTCTTTTCTCTGCAATGTCATCGAGTTCTATTCTTTGTCTCTAATGGAAAAGAAATGTCTTGCAATAGAAAACAAAATACACAATCAAACCAAACACATTGAATTACCCTCCTTCTGGCTTTCTCAGGATGCGCCAGTCTTAATTTTAGTGCTGTTTTGGATTTAAACCAGTTGCTAATGGATTTTTGTATTGCTTGCAGAACTGACCATAGGCACAATACTAGGCAGGTAAGTATTATATAAAAATATATTTTAAGAGCATGAACACCTATCTCAAATACTCTGAGCCTTCATAAACTTTTTGAAGAAAGATGACTTTTCAAGTAAGCCGGGAAAACTTCCAATAACTCTAAGTAAAATTTAAACAAATGTTAAACGTGTTCCTTTAAAAAAAAATAAGAAAAGAAACGTATAAAAGCATTCTCTGTGGCTCATATCAGGTAGAAGAATCCAGAAATGAGTACAAGATATGCCTTTCGAACCAAATTAGTGACCACTTAATATGGGAAGAATTTTTAAATATCACACTTAGAATGATTAAAAGCAGAATGTGAAGAAGATAATATTTATTGGAGACATTTTCATTCCTAGACAGGTTATCTCTGGTCATGAAACAGTGCTGGAAAGTGAAGTTCTTTGTTTCATGAAGAGTAGTCTGTTTCAAAGCAAAATTAGTGCCTTTTCTGTCCTACTATTGACCTCGACTTTGACCTGGCTGGACCACCCTTACTAGAATGGGAGGTAATAAAGTCCCCAGGCTGGCTCAGCCCTAGGTCTCAGTTAAGCGGAGACTATCAATCATGTGAAATTAAGTGTAGTGGTTTTGTGATGTGGACATTTACTAGGAACTAAACTGAGATCACCAAAGGCTATTCATTTACATTTTCAAGGAATAAGCAAACGAATACCAAGACATTAAAGTAAGATTTGTGAAGTTTTTAACAATTTTCAGGTGAAACAGCAATCTAGTTTAAGAAATTATTGAAATTACATTGTTTTGAAGTTTAGTGTTTTAAAATTAAATAAAGTGCTCCATTTCAAAACAAGTTTTATTATCCTGTGTGCAACAAGGAAATACCAAAATTATAAGAAAAGTTCAGTAATGAGTGATTTCTATTTTTTATATTTTAATTGACATAAAAATGAAGATAATTCTAAACATTAATCCAAATTAATCACTTTAAAATTTAATTTTGGAAACTTTAAATGGTTAGATTTCAAGTGTAATACAGCAAAATTCAGTAGACTATTCACATGTCATCTAACATTATCCCATTCAGCTTTAAGATTTTGCTCATCAAAAACTCTCAGAGCCGACAAGATTTCTAAAAGTTAAGGAGCTGACGAATTAATTTAACTATTAACATAGTTCTTAGGAGTCTTAGGAGTGATACGGATCCTGTTACTTTCCGTACTATTTAAATTTTGAGAATTTGTCCATCTCAGAAAGTTTATCTTTCCGCATAGGAAATAAAACTTTCAAAGTGAGGGGCTGGTGGGAGGAAATAAGGAAAGAAAAATGTGGTTGCTCTGCAGAGCCGGCGCCACAAGGCAGCATGATGCAGCACCCTCGCTGTCAGATGGCATTGCCTCCCTTTAAGGAGGTGCTTATGAAAAGTTTTGCCATGAGACAGCACAGGTTAGCTGGTGTATAAAGGAGGCATGCTGGCGTGCCTGGACACTGCCTGCTTTTCATGCATCAGCAGGTGAGCACAGGACTGAGAGAGGCTTTCCCCTTCTGAAGGGAAGCCCTGCTTACATGGAATATTTCCTTTTGCTGGGGGAGAACTTTTCACAGGTTTGCTGTGCTGGACAGAGAGAGGAGAAACGCCATTTCTGTCATCTTGTCTCGGGATCTAGCCATAGTCTGTTTTCCCATATCCATTAGTCAGGGTAACTGTTCCTGGAGCTTATCTTCGCAGTCAGAAAGTCTATAAACAGATTTAAATAAACGCTCAGTTTCTGAAAGAAACTTCTGCACTCCCCACAAAATAGCCTCACTATCCACCACGGGGTCATGACCCCCAGATTGGGAATCAGCAATGCCAAAGATATCCTGTGTCAGTCTCATGTGGCTCAGCACTGCTGAAGGTTTCTGTCTTATTATTCTCACACCTCCAGCAGAGAGATGGTTGAGTCCCCTAATGTTGATTGTCATGTCTCATTTCACTGCTAGGTTTCCTAAATTTTATTTGCAGAGGTTTTACACTGTTTAAGTGCAGATTTTGCTTCATGTAGAAATTCTTCTCAAGGGTGCCATCTGGGAGATATCTTTTTCATCATGCTTAATACAAAGTGTTTTATTAACGGTGGAGATCAGCTCATTCTTGCTGTCCTAAAAACAATTTACTTGATCCCATGCTGTTCTATGTAATCTTACAAAAAATTGCTTTTATTCAAGCTTTGATTCATCTTCTAGTTTAATTAAAAAATAAAACAATCAATCAAAACTTCTCCCATACCTAAAATTTCTCATTTAATATTTTGTGGTATTCAAGCTAGAAGAATAAAATTGCAAAATAGTTCCTTTCTTTTGAAAAAGCAGTGTGAGGGAGGCTGCTGTTGAATTTAACAAAGCAGTATGTAATTTGGCAGCCGAAAGGTTGATGCCATCAGGAGCTCTTCAAACTTATTTGCTGAGAAATCAAGATGATTGATACCCATTTGTCAGGCTGCTTTCCTGACAGAGTGAATGCACAACTTGATTTCAAGACTTGGTCAGCTTTGTTGGTCCAGAGCCTTCATTCTGCATTTTATAATGCTTTGCTGACACTAGAAAAATCATTTTATAAATTCCTAATTTCATTTAAAAATATTAATCTCTGGTAACTCCATTGGCTGTCAATATTCTAGGATAATTATCCTGCTAATTTTCCTTATCGTTTGGCATTTTGGTTAGTGCTGCTGTGACCAGACTGATACTGAATCAGTTAAGTGGTGTTATCAATGGTGAGCATTGACCTTTACTAATTTCATTTCATTTTAATATTTTCTGTGTGTAATTTCACACACTCGTGAAAAGCAAGTCAAAAGCCTAAACAGATGGAATGCTTCCAGCTCTGTGCTTCATAAGGCTGGGAAACTCTCATCCAACAGGGCCAATTACAGACTTAGTTTGACTGGATAACTTTGTCCTGATGAGACCAGGTTGCCGGACTGTGGAATATTTGTCTCATTGATGAATGATAATGAGAAGAAGGAAAGGGGATTAAAACCCCTTCAGTATCCTCTCACCAAAACTATATCCTATCCATAATATGGCCCTGATACAAAAATGTTAATATACTAAAGACAGGACCTCTTGCCATCTCAGACAGCAACTGGAGTTCTAAAAGAATATTTTGAGGCAGTACATCAAGATTAATGGTATTTATCATTGATAATTCTTACTTTTCCTCTTATGACCTAAGGAATTATAAAATGACTGTATGTTCGATTTTAGTGATGAGAAGGAAGATAAATCAGTGTTTGAATGATGTCCCTACACCTTTTAACTCTAAACTGAAAAGAGACGAATAATCAACATGTCGCCTTAGAAATTCTTTCTATAGTTGATATTAAATTATAAAGAAATGAAATTGTGTTCATAAAGTTACTAACGTACAACTCAGATTTCAATAGTTTATTCTAGACCTGAGTCATATTCTTTCATTATTCATATTCTCATTTACAAATCCCAATCCTTCAGCTGTCTCAGAGAAAAGAAGCTACTAACAAACAATAATAGATAGATAGATCTGACTGATGTGGATATGCCTTTACAAGAACATACATTTAATTCACATGACCTCACTACAATCAACTGTAGAGACTCTTGTGGCTCTTCTTCTTTCCCAAGTATTATAAAATTCTAGCCTATTCTGTCCTGCATTCCCTCCTCACATTGCACTGGTGTAGTGTCTATGCATGCATACAATAGAACAGAGAAATGATGTAAACAAAGAGTAACTTTCCTTTATGATTTACATAAGGGTATTCAGCGTTTTGTAGGTTCAACATCATAAAAGCCTTGACTTTCAGATAGGAAGATAGATTGTTCACCAGAACAGTGAACAAATGTTCGGAACAGTGTGATTGATAGACATGCAAGTTGTCAGGTACGATCGTCAATCTTGGACGAACTCCAGGACATTAAACTCTAAAAAACAATCAGGCAACCTATTTTCAAGCATTTTCTGCTTCACCACTGCTCTGTATATGGGAGTGAAAAGTGTCACCTATTGCACATGTCGTTTACTTTCAGTGTGCTCATCAGGTCTTTCTTCTTAAGGAACAATGGGAAAAATACCACAATAGGAAACCCTCTAAAGTAAAACTACACTCAATAACATCAAGCTGAGATACAGCACTTTCACTGCTTTTATTTTCCTCCATGCTTAGTAATGTAATAACACTAGGCATTACAGAACTCACACATTATGGAGCATGATTGAAAAGCTCTGAGTATATGAGAATTAATCTTCTTTCATCATGACAGGCTAGCATATTAAAAATGGTCCCACTTGTATAACTATTGAAAATTGCTTTTGGAATTCATTCAAGTAAAAGAGGTTCAAAAATTCTTTTTGAAAACTGCATGAGAACAGAAAATCTGAAAAGTATGCAAAGTACCATAAAAAAGGTAGTTCAAATGTATTTTGAGCGTCAGAGATAGATTCTGTGGCAAAGAAGATGTGGCGAAGAAATTGTGGTGCTGCACTGCATCTAAATGGGTGGTTACCAACTTATCTAGTAAAATAAATATATGTGGCAAATGACACATACCAATTTAATGACACTTTGAGTTCATGTGAAGTTTGGCAGAGTAATAAAAGTCTTATCTCTTGCCTCCACTGTTATTGCACAGATTTAAACTGCTGTCTCAGAGGCAGTTTTACTATCTTTTTCAATCTCTGCCATAAAAGTGAGACTTGATTTGCTCAGCATGAGAACAGATCAATAAAAGCTGAGTTACACAGTGGATTAGATCACTAACTCAGAGATCAAAGATGTTAAATACAAGTTGTATAGGAACAATTAGATCAAAAGTTAAGTTCAAATGTACTGTACTTGTTTGTAATTCTCAAAATAAATATCAACATGATGTCAAAAAAAATTGAAAAATTGTCCATTTTATTTGTCTATAAAAAAGAAAGAACTTAGTTTCTGAACAGCCAAAGACACAATTGCTAATGATAAAATAATATTATTATAGGATTTGATTATTCTAGGTAATTTTTCTCATTATTATATCAGAAATCTATCAGCATCATCTTCTAGAAAGGGATTCATATTAAAGGTAACTGTGTTCCACAAAAAAGAAAAGTCAATGATTCCTGAAATATTTTGTGGTACTGGCAGTATCCTGAACAATGATCTCTAGCCTTCTATATGCTTTAAATATAACTTTTTTAAAAATGATGAGTCAATTTAAAAAAAATGGTTTCCTATTCAACAAGGAGATATTTGTTTACTAGTATAGGTACGTTCACAAAAACTTAATTATTCAATTAAGCCGCTGTTAGGAACTAGAAAACATACTAGTATACACAGCTTGCACACAGACGTATGCAATGGATTGAATATTATCCATAGCATAAATTCATGTCAATGAATATTTTGGATTAAGCAGCTCTATTTATCTATATCACAAAGGTATAAATGTTGTGAAATGACTCACATGGTAATGGTCATTTTAGTTTAAAGCTCTGTCCCACTGCTTTAGTATAGAAGTCAATTATTTTCCTTTTAAACTTATGTAATTTCAACTCATGCTAATATAAGATTCATTCAGGGAAAAACAGCTCTTTTTATTTCCAGTACAGTGTAATGTCATTCCTTATCAAAAAATAAAAATTAAAATTAAAAGAGACTCTTCCAGCTTTCTTGTTTGTTTGGAATTCTCTCTTGACTTTTAAAAAACTAAGTGGCTGTGTCAGATAATCCTCTAAACATTCAGTGGGTATGATTCAAACGCAGATTCTGACTACTACTATCATAAAGTTCAGTAAAACAATAACTTTTAAAAATAATCTTGATCTATTGACTAAAAATACAATAGTCACTAGACAGCAGGGTCCTGGGACCTGCACACAGTTTTTGTTGAAACACATCTATATTGTAGATGTACGAGAAGCAAAGCTGGAGCATCATGATTTTTGTCTCTAAAATTCTTTGACATATTGTAGAAAAACAATGCTTTATTAGAAAAAATAATTTATATCAGTCATTTTAAGACAAGGAGTTTATGCATTGGTTGTTTTCTATAACTATTGTTAATCAGATAGCTGAATGGCTTATACAACCATATTTCAGTTGCTGATTTTATATGTCTAGAAAATAGCATTTTCTGAGGAGGAACAAATTTCTTGATTAGTGTTAGTTATTTAATATCACTCTAAATATAATAGCACTGTTCAGTTAGTTATTTAAACCATAAAAAAGACATTCCTTGGATTGCTTTGTTTGACTCCGGTGAATTATTATTTCCTTTTCCATACTTTTTAGGTATTGCTTACAGGTGCTAACTTTCGGGAATACGTAGAAATTAAGGCGATTGATAGATAGGCTTCTGGGAAGAATTTCCAGATGTGAATGAAAAAAAATTTATCACAATCTCTCTGGTATACATGGCAGATGATGCATGCCAGGACACAACTGATACCAAAGTAATTCCTGAATGCCCTGTATTCATCTGGGTTTTAGGAACTACATTTATTCAATTCCTGTGTGTTCTCAGTCTGGTGTGAAACAATCCCCACCATTAACCCCTCTCTCCCCAGGATGATTAGTGGCAGATGTATTCCTTGAATTCTCTTGCATGGTGTCTTTCTTTTCTACTGCAGCCTGCATGGCAAGCCAAGGTCACTAAGAAAATATTGAGTGCCTCGAATGGGAAGACTGCAATCTCTCTCTTACAAGTGCTAAGCTGCCTATTATTTTCAGGGAAATAGAGAAGCCATCAGGATGGTGAAAATCTTTCAGATATTGACCGTCTTTCACTCTTTTTGCATTTTTAGGTAAAGCCTCTAGTGATAACAATGACTTGCTTTCTGGGTGCTAGCTATCCTCTCCCTCATTTTCTGCTTTGATCAGGATATGACATCCAGATATCAAGCTGATAAGTTTGCTTGACTTATTCTTGTTGATAAACAAAGATTCAGTGTCCATTCTGTAACTCTTAGATATGACAGCTTTTTTCAATACTGTAAATCACAATGCTTTCAGTTGGATGGGACAATGCTTTTTTCCCAAGATCTGCACGAAATGTGGTAAGACTGAGGTTGTAGATTTTGGGGAAGTGCCTTGTGGCGTGGTGGAAATAATTCTGTGTTCTAAGAGTATATTTACCATTCATCATAAAGAATATAGCAGTATCTGAGTCAGTTTTCTATTATCTGTATCTGTCCCAAAGGTTGCTGAATATCCCACTGGAAACTAGTTCTCAATGTGGACCTGACCAGGTTACTGAAGAAGAGTGAAAAAGGGTCTGTTTGTCACTGGCAGAGAGAATAGGTGACTGGTCTGCCATTTGAGAACCTGTGACAGTGTTTATAATTCTTCTGCGGCTTAACAAAATTATGCTTCCTTAATGACAAAAAATGATAATCCCTTCAACTCTATTTTTAATTAAAATATTTATGTTTTAATTTAATTTAGTAGCATTTTACAAGGAAAAAAAAAGAGTCAGGATGCGGAAATTATTTCCAAATCATAGTAAACTGAAGATGAACGTACACTGACACCTAAACTAAATGAGCAGAATGACTGAAGTCATGCTATCGCTCCTCCCTTCAGAAAACACTGTTTTCATGGTTTGTGTTTTCATGGTTTTTAACCTACATAGAGTATAATAGCATTTCACAGCTTTACTGACCAGATAAAAGTGAGGGAAGCCACTGGAAGGTATGGTGATAACGAGAATATTCTTTTAAGACTTAAGTAATGACAAATTGCGAGGAGATTATTGTAACAAAGGAAACTGCTGGATGCACTCCGGTGGGTATCCCACCTTTCTCTTTCAGAATGCTGAATGCTTTTAATTGAACCCAGTGTGAAGGCAGCTGAAGAGAAAAAACACTCATGCTAGACAAGAAGTCATGACGTCAGTTTTATAGATGTCTTGTGCAAGAGAAATGTAAATGCAGACTCTCAGTTGCTTTGGTAATTAATTGTATAACATATTCCATATGTTTGAATTGAATTGCTGAAAATGCATCTTGCCTTGGTAAAGGAAACTACAACTGGTGCAGCTTGTGTGGAAAAATGAAAATCAAAATAAATGTTTACAAAACATAAATTAAGTCACAAGTGTGCACTGATAAGGTCATTGAATATTGAGTTAATTCTCATAAAATAAAAGTTAATACTAAATATATTTGCTAAATGTAAATAATTTAGTTATGTAATTAGAACTAACAGAAAATGACTGAACTAATTGAAGCAGAACTCCATAAGCTATTTACCTCATTAAATTTTTTACAGTTCTCCATCTGCATCTAAGTTATTATGTGTTTAGTTTAAATAATTATAAAGAAAGCAAAATCAAGGTTAATTGGCATTTTAATTATGCATATCTCAATTAAAATTATCTTACATATAGAAAAAGACTTCCCCTGTAAATAACTACAGTATGGTCTCTTATTTATCCTGTAATTTGAAAAACAGGATGAAAGCGAATATAGATTTCTTCTTTGTGAGTTCCACCATGGGTATTGATGGAAGCACACAATCCACTTTTGTTATTAACCTCTTATGACCTCAATAATTGTTATTAGTGGGGAAGTCTGTTCTCGCACAATTATTTATGACAACAGCTGTGTGGTTCTGGATGGATTTTCCACTGGATGGGAGAAAAATCCACTATACCTGCATGAGCACTAGATGAAAACAGTAGAGGGTTAGGCTACAGATGTGCAGAATAACTTCACAAACCTGCTTAGACCAATGGATTGGCTTTCTTGTAGCTTGCCGTAACAATCCTCAAAGATGTTTTGGGTCACACAAAGAACATGCATTTTGATATCTTTATGTCTTCTGTTAAAGAGGGTGCTTGCTTTCAAGTATCTTAAGGTTGTCAGTGGATCACAGACAGTACTGCAGACAAAAGCCAGATGATCTGCTTTACTATCAGATAGAAAAGAACTTGCTACAGCAATTTGGCAAGGAGATTTCCATAATTTCATATGGTTAACAGCAAATGGAAAAAAAAAAATTACAGTTCAGGTAGACAAAACTAATACAAATTTCCACTTTTGTCATATCTGCTAGGTGGCTTTTCTCACCATAAATAAAGACTGCATTAAAGTAAATTGTTCGAAACACAAATACTAATGAACAATGTAATCCCCATCAATTGTCTGTCTTTCCAATTTGCTGACAATTTCCCTCATGTTTTGTTTAATTTTTGTTAAATTATTTTGCTCTTTGAACCCTAGACTACATATATATATGCATATGTATATTTTATATAGATATAAAATGTACATATATACGTGTATATATATATATGTGTATATTTAATATAAAGACTACTGTTAGGTAATTACTGTAAAAAAATCTAAACATTGATGGCCAGCCACATTTCTATAAATGCATTGGCTAAATGTTCCATTTAATGGGGATCTTTGTTCTTAGTGGCTGTTCAGTCACATTTCTTTCTACATCAGAAGAAAAAGGATATGGGAATGAAGACCTACGGATTTCATTTTTTTCCAGAGGTAACAGGATATGGAATGAACATTTATGAATTTCAGTTTCCTCATTTTACTTATCGTTCTTCTACCAAAGGCCAGTTTTCTGGCATTTTCTTAAAGCAAATTTCCCTTCTTTAAATAGGAAGCACAAATGTAGCAGTGATTTCATTCATGTTTAATGTAACATATGTAAATATGTGTCATGTTCAGTCTTAATGGAAGGATGTTTCTATGTGTGAAAACAAAACATAGTCAGGCTTTTTAAAAAATTAATATCATGAGATACCACCTGCAGCCACCCAGGAGCCAGGTAACCCGGGCTTATTTTTTGAGCATGCTGCTGGATAGATCCAATCTGAATGAAATAAAGGGAAGAATTTAATGTGCACAAAAATGTTTGAAGCCTTTTCAAATATTTAAAGGCTTTATTGAAGGTAAGAAACAACAGCACCATTCAGCTGAGATTTTTCTTTGTAGAAAAAGATGATAGTTTTCAAAACAAACTTTTATTATTTTTAAGTTTGACACAAGTAGATATTGTTTTATTTTTAAAAATCAAAACAACAAAAAATGAATTCCATTAAAAATATGAAAATAACCAGGCATTCAACAATAGTTATAATGCTGAGGCATTACAATTTGCTTTTGTAGAAGAGACAAATAGAACAGCATAAACACAGATATTTTCAACAAGAAATTCAGACCAGATCTTTCTGAAATCTTGAAAACCTTCTGAGTGGTATTTCTGCCTTTAAGTATGTTGACTGCACCCTCAAGTTCAGGGTTATTCACAGATTTCCTGATGGCATACTTTCACTTCTCCTCCAGGCCATTAAAGGTATTGAAGTAGATAGTTGCTGGAATAAACCTGCATCACTACACTGAGGCTGGGCTCCAGGAAGAGCAGAACCTCCTAACCCATGCAATAGAACCTGGTGAACCAGTTGTTCATTTACACATCAAGCAGTCCCCCTCCTGAATGAAATTTTAATTAGAAATCACACTAAACAAGATGCTTTCTGAAGTAGCTAAATAGACATGAATATTAAACAGGCAGGTTAATATAAGGAACTCGGGCTGAAATGCAAAAAATTCCTTACTCTCGTCTTCACTGAGAGACAAGTTCTTGCCTTCTTTATTCTCACACTTCAGCAACTTTGAGTTATATTCTGTCTTGTAAAGGATAGGTATGCATGTGTATATATAGTAATATATATATATATTACTATATATATATATATATATATAACTTGAACAAATATCTAAAAAATCATCTATTTTTTCACTTTTCACTTCCATAGCTTGACTCTGACTTTGCTTCAGTCAGAGATCCTTTCACCATGCACCTTCCCCTACGGTCTCTGTTTCCGTCCTGGAAGTCCTTCCGTTTTCCTTCCCCTAGGTGTACCCAGAGAGGTGTCATTAATTGCTTTACTTTGAAGTAAATTGCTGGTTTTCACAATACCTTGATACAAATAATAGCAAAATTCCTACTATAAATACCGTGATAAATTCCAGATGTCACTTGCCTAAGCTTGGATGTGTGTTTGGAAGATGAAGGTATATGCCAATGAAGACAAGTTATTTGTCAATGAAGACAAATTATTTGTCAATGAAGACTAGTTATTTGTCAATGAAGACAAGTTCTGTTTGCTAATTGAGCTTAAATTTTGAATGTAGAAAGACTGCATTAGGCCTAACTTGGCAGCTTAGTCAGTATTCATCTTCTAGTATGAGTCAGAAAACAGATGAACGTCCATAATGAATTTGGGGTGGTAAAAGAAAGGAAAAGATAATATGTTAATTTGTGAAAACTCCACAGTAAGGTACTGTTTCATTAGGCTACAAGACTGAAGGAAATACAGTACCTAGCCAGTTACCTGCTTTCCTGAGGATGAAATCTTGTGTAGAGCTTGTAACTGTCTTTCTCACCCTGTGCCCATGCCCAAGTACTTCGGGAGCACTACAGGGACGATCACCATAGGCTGTCTGCTGGCAAAAGAAAGTCTCTATTTCTTAATGTAATTCCTATTACTTAATGAACACCTGAAATTAAGGGAAGTTTCAAATGGTGAGGCACTCTTTCCAGCTGTCTGGTAAGAGGCTAACATCATATACTTCATTTGGGGAGGAGACCCAGCAGCAGCAATGTTTCTGCACTCCACTACATGTTCCTGTAAGGGAGAAACAACTCTTAAAGCTGTGTTTTCAGGTTTCACTGAACAGCTCTCAAAGGTAAGGTAAAATCTTACATTATATCTGGTATAAGAATTATTGATGCATCTGGAAGATAACAGGATTCATTTCTATTTCTATGATTTTGATTCTTGATTACTATGTGATTAAAGAGGAAACTGTTTCCTAGCACAATGTACAGACCTCCCCAGAACAGCGCATGCAACTTGGCTCACATTTTACACTTTTTAACAATTATGGATACTTCTCTGGGATGTGCAGTGCAGTAGCCTGGCTTTTCTCCTACCATATGTTCCAGGTTGTGCAACACAGCTCTTTCCATGGTTAGCTGAGAAGATGTCTTAAGTACATGGGACTTGAGGCACAGACTAGGAGGAAGATGTTGTGCGGGACATGCAGTGCTTGAGAGGACTTCTCCATGTGGTCCCTGGCTTTCAGCCTGAGATGCAGTCACCACAGGAAGTGGTACATAAGCAAGGTGGTAAGGAAAGGCCCAACCTCTTTGCTGTTTGACCTGTAGCATTGTCTTGACTACTGGGGAAAAACAAATTAAAGGGTTGTGCTACTACATTACTTAAACAGACATGTCAAGTTTGATTTTGCAGTTTTTATTTTTCCTGAGTCAGAACTCGACAGTACTGCTGGTGATAAGCACAAGAAGAACTGTGTACTATGCAATTCCCTTGAGAGAAACTGAGGCAGGATTTACACGAGTAAGTTGGGCTTGGCTGTGCTAAGGGTAAAGCACAAAAAGAAACCTCTGATGAATATTTTTCGAAACTCTCTGTTTCTGTGAGTTGTGTTGGTCTTTTGAGAAATGTGAATGCCTTGTAACAGAACCAGAGTCAGGGAGAAGTGTGTGTTTTTCTTTTTTCTCAGAAGATCATTAGCATCCCTTGTTTATTTTAAGTGAGTATAATGAGGAGATTAAAAACGGTTTTGAAACTTGCATATCTCTAAGTGACTTTTTAGTCTCAGTGCAATGTTATAACTAACCTCCAAATGATAAAGACAGTAAATTTTTTGTTTTTTTCTTGCCTAATTACTGTTGATAAGCATCTGTGATAAGACTTTAAAATATGAACGTCAAGGACTGAGACATTTCTTTGGTTGGGCAAAAATATCTTAAATCTTGAAGAAAATGTTGCTATTTTTCACTATCACTAACCAAGCACAAAATCCTTTCTTGTGAAAAGAAATCTATATTTAAAGCAAAAACTGAGATTGTGTAGTTACTAATCACACAACTGCACACACATGGACACAGTATTGCACAAAAACAGTAGACAACAGTGCTGGTTTTGGCTGTGGTAGGATTACTTTCCTTCCCAGTGGCTGGTGTGGTGCTGTGCTTTAGATTTGTGCTGATAACATAGAGATGTTTCTGTTATTGCTGAGCAGAGCTCACACAGAGCCAAGGCCTTTTCTGCTTCTCGTACTGCCGTGGTGGTGAGGGGGCTGGGGGCACATGGCAGGAGATACAGCCAGAACAGGTGACACAAATTTATAGGGTTTAAGAGGATATTAAACTTAGCGGGATTAAAGGGATATTCCAGACCTTGTGACATCACGCTCAGCAGGTAAAGCACAGGGAAGGAGAAGGAAGCAGGGAAGAACGCTTGGAGTTGTGGCATTTGTCTTCCCAAGTCACTGTTATGTGCGATGGGGTCCTGCTTTCCTGAAGATGCCTGAACTGCTGCCTGCCAATGGAAAGCAGCGAATTAATTCCTTGTTTTGCTTTGTTGTATGCACAGGTTATGCTTTCCCTAATAAGCTCTCTGTATTTCAACTCATGAGTTTCCTACCTTCTACCCTTCTGATTCTCTCCCCAGTCCTGCTGGTGTGGGGTTGGCTAGTGGCTGCATGGGCTTTGGTTATTAGCTGGGGTTGAACCACGACAAGTAGAAGCATACTAATAAACACACGAAAAAAAATCAAATGATGAGTGACAAAACCAACACATTTTCCTTTTTTTACACACATACAAGCACAAACAATACCACTGCTATCTACTAGCTTTCCTTATTACTGTGGAAGGCTGGATTTGGTATGTGACTTTGATGATTAGTGTAATGTCAAATCAAAACAGACATAGCTAAGATTCCCTCTCTATTTCTTAAGTTTTCTTGTCTTATTTTGTGAGAAGGAAATTAATCTTCTAGGTTATTTATGATATCCAAAATTGTAATTGAGATAAATGATGACTATGCAACAAATTGAAACATATCAGCTCAGCCTGTCTGCTTTGTTGGCTTCTGTTCATGAGTATATGTATACAGGAGAAAATTTTGGTGTGGCAAGGCTTGGTGTTAGTAAGTTAAAATCAAGTGTGTTTTCAGTTGGCTTGAGGGAAAATGGGTCCTAGTTCTCAGCAGAGCATAACCTGTGTAAATAGGAAGTATTTGACACTTTCAATTTTTTTAAACATGGATTCCTTTCAGCCGTAGTTGTTCTCTGCTTCTAGCAGGTTTGTTTGTAAGGTCTATGTGAAAACATGTGCTCTCTGAATTTTTCAATGTTGATATATATTCATATAAAGGCACTGAAAATTTTCTGAAGACGTACTTTGAAAAGTTAATTCCAACAGTTTGTTTTACAGAAATTAAAAAAAAAAAAAAGATGATAAAGAAGTTGTCAATTCTATAAGAAAAATAAATTGCCACTTCTATAGCAAATCCTATACCTAATCGTATTTTGTGTTTAAGAATGAACATTTTCTTTTCATAGTATTTTCCAATAAAACTGGGATACTTAGTTACATGTAACAAGAATAAATTTCTAGCAGCAAATTTCGTAGAACTGGTGACATTTTCTCAATCAGACCTTAAGAACATATATTTACTGATAAGATAAAGGGTGTCTGAGGGCATCCCAAGACCCGTAATGCAAATGTCTGTTTCCAAACTCTTAAAGAGGTTCCCAGTTCACTGCTGGACTTGCCAGTTCACTGTGCACTTGCCCAGCTGGCACTCTCCCAAGCAAGGTAGAGGTCAGACTACAACACGAACCAGTCTAAATATCTAAATATCTAAATATCTAAATATTGCCTTGTTTGTGCCTATCTTATTTCACTGGACGTAAGAGCTAGCTAACACAGATACATGTGCTTCTGTGTCTACACGATTACTGCATAAATGCATAAATGCAGCCCATGTTCTGCCACAATTTGCAGATGAACTGCCCCTAGGACAAAAATAATTTTAAATAGTCTAAATAAAAAGACAGTATCAAACTTTGCCAGTCTTCTCCCTACTGTCTGTGTCTACTGACTGCATTGGCATCATGTTTTACCAACCAGCCACAGTCACGGTGTGGTACTCCAGCAGAGAGAGCCACATGCTGACTGCATGCTGTTATCAAAGGATTAATTTTAAGCAAGCAAATTTTCAGATCCAAGATACACTGCATGAAAGATGATATAAGAAATGAGGGACACATCAAACTGTTGCCTCTACATACAAATATGAGTAAAGCGTCCAAGTTAGTAAATAGTTGGCTACTGTTTACTAGTTGGCCAGAGTAACCCACTGTGTGTGGGTTACTTCCCTCCCTGTTCAAACTATGGAGTCTGTTGAACAGTACATTAGTTGTTGCAGAAAAAAACCCGACAACAAAAACAAAACAAAACAAAAACAAACCCAAACCCACAAACAAACAAAAAAACCCAAACGACAGAACAAAACAAATCAAACAAACAAACAAACAAGGAAAAAACCACACACAAAAAACCCCATAAACTGGGCTCCAGATTACAAAGTCTAATAGTTTATGCATTTCAAAATGAAGAGAAACTTGGTTCCAGACAGGTTCCCAATTCTGTTTATCATTTTAAATGAGACAGCTCAAAAGACATAAGTAACATAGAAGAGCAATGGCATTAGTGTTACAACATATTTGCTGCAATTAAGAGGTTAAGCTACGTCCATATCTCAGTGCTGTTCAAGAATGATGTACCTTTTCCAGTAGGAAAAAGCTTGCACTGCTGACTTCCAGCCTGTCTTGCCCCCATCTCCTGAGCTATGACTTGCTACTACTAGAATTAATGTGTAAATATATACTATAAATTTGAAAGTGTTAATATGTACATATATACAAATATTATCTATTTACTCTGGCTCACGTTTTGGTTCTTCTCACTAACCAAAATTCTGGTTTCTGCGTGTTTTTACCATTGGGATATAAAATTGCAGTAACCGGACTTCCCTTTGGTGAGGTGATTTTGCAGACTCTCACTACACACTGGTGAAACAAAATACAGACCTGATCAGTACTGCCTTTTGATCAGTACTCTGCCCAAAAAACTCTTTTAAAAAGTATTCTTTAAAGGCATCTCCTACCTACCATGTGTCTGATGTTTTTCGCTGCCTTCATTATCTTTTTCCACATACAAGAGAGACACACAAGCCACCACTGAGTTTGTGCAATTGGTGAACTTCCATGAACTTTCATTTTGAACAACAGCACGTGTCTTTGTTTCCTAGGAGAGTCTAATTCATTAACTGACCAAATGAAAAGCTGTGCTGCTGAACCCCTTTCTTTCCAGAGATACTTTGTGTAATCTGTAGCAATATCATCTTGAGAGAAAACAAAGAAGTAAGCAGGAAACAAAGGAAACTTGATGTTGCATGGTCTCTGTGGCTTTAGGTTAAGCTCATGTGTAGGTTTTGTGCTTCCTGTGAAGTATATCATTTGTGCAGCGGGAGTGTGCCTGTGTGCCTCTGACAGACATTGTAAAACTCTAATGCCTTGATCTATCTGTGTCTAATATCATTTTAGGCAGTCATCCAATATCCCAAATAAACACATCTTGACTGGTAAGGAAACTACTTGAAGGAATCAGATTAAAAATGCATTTTCAAGTGCAAAATATTCAAATATTCTCCTTTAAGTATTGTCTTTATTTTTACAGGTTGTCTGCCAGCATATCTGATACTGATAAGAATTCACCAATATTTAAAGAATATATAATCTTCCAGAAACTGCAAATACATGCAAGAATCAGACTTGCCTTAGCTCACTAAAGGGGGGAAAAAGAGAAACATCGAGCTTGTTAAGGTTTTTCTGAAAGAAATACTAAAAATCCCTTTGCTTTTGTCCTTATCCCCTCTGCAGAATTGTGCACATTTCACGTACACCACTGAGGAAAAATATGTTAACATAAAGAGGGCTGGTGAATCACAAAGGGGAATTCTTTATGTAGCTTGTTTCCATATGAAAGTAGCAACATTTGTGCATAAATGGCTTGCAGCATTTTTTTTATGAATTGGGCCCTAAGAGCTCATGATTGTCCTTGCTATTCAGTTTTCAGTCATTGGGTAGCGTTGAAACAACAGGAGGAAAAAAAGGAAACATTTTGTACCTGTGGTACTCACTTGGACAACAGAATCTTAGTAAAATAGCTACAGTCTTTTCCCTTTTTTTTTACAAATTATACGGGGAGAAAATGATGTGTGAATCAATGAAAAGGAAAATAATATATTTCTGAAACATTAATAGTCAGTGCCATACTCCAGATAAGGGGGGGAAATTGTTACACTGATTTTTCTATCTGATTTAAATTCACTTTCCAATCTTCACTAACCTGGCTGCTGCCTTGACAGAATCAAATTTTGTATGGAAAGCGAGATGATGATTCTCTCATCTCCAGGTCAGTAGTGCTTTTCTCTTTCTTTCCTTCTTTCTTTCTTTCCTTCTTTCTTTCTTTCCTTCTTTCTTTCTTTCCTTCTTTCTTTCTTTCCTTCTTTCTTTCTTTCCTTCTTTCTTTCTTTCCTTCTTTCTTTCTTTCCTTCTTTCTTTCTTTCCTTCTTTCTTTCTTTCCTTCTTTCTTTCTTTCCTTCTTTCCTTCCTTTTTCATTGATTTATAGAATATCCTGAGTTGGAAGATAGCCACAAGGATGCTCTAAGTTCAACTCCTGGCCCAGGAATTACACCATGTGTCTGGGAGTGTTGCCCAAATGCTTCTTGAATTCTGTCAAGCTTGATGCTGTGACCACTGTCCTGGGGAGACTGCCCAACAACCTTCTGGGAGAAGAAACTTTTTCTAATATTAAACCTTGCCATCAGGGAAGAAGACTGACCTGGCTGAACATGGAGCTTTTGCACAAAATCAGAGAATAAAAAGGGGTTTATTTGTGCCCTTTGAAAGAAGGGGCAGGGAATCCAGGAAGACTACAAGGATGTCATTTGGTCAAGTAGGGAAAGCATCAGACAGGCGAAAGCTCAGCTAGAACTCAACCTGGCCACTGCTGTGAAATATTAGAAAAAGTGTTTTCATGAATCCATGGACAACAAAAGGAAGGCCAATAAAAAATCTCTATCCTTTATTGGACATTGTAACCAAGGATGAGGAAAAGACTGAAGTACTTGGTGCCTTCTTTGCCTCAGTCTTTAACAGAAAGATTGGTGATGATCAGAGCAACTGGTCCTCTGAACTGTTTGACAGGGATGGGGAGCAGAAAAACCCTCTGCAATCTAAGAGGAAGAAGTAAGTGACCTGCTACGCCACTTAGACACCCCCAAGTCTATGGGACCAGATGGGATTCACCCAAGGGTACTGAGGGAACTGGAAGAAGAGAGATCAGTGACTGCCCCTCTGCTTCCCACAGTGAGGAAGCTTTGGACTGCAGTGAGGTCTCCCCGAGACGTCTCTTCTCCAGGCTGAACAGACCAAGTGACCTCAAAGACTCCTCAACTGGCTTCCCCTTCATCATCTTCCACATATTAAATGTTAACATATTCAGGAAGAGATAAGTAGATTTATCTGGTTGTTATATCAGAATTTGTCTCTAATGGAGATAGTGGTTGCTATTGAATTGTTAATATTGCAATGAGTGGAGTTTCTTTGAGGGAACTGCATACAAGTGCTGATAATATTAATCTGATCTTAACTCAGATCATGTGATGAGACCAGAGATAGCATCACTTACCTGTATGTTCGTGTAACAGTCAACTCTGCTTGAGAGTTATGCATTCAATGAATAAACTTTGAGTGTAGCCTCCCTCAAGAAGAGTTTTCATAAAACTATGCTTAAAAAAAAATAGTTTATGTTTTTAAGTTGAAGGAGAAAAAAAGATATGGTGGTAGATATCAGTAGCAGGTGTAAATTCTAAAATAATCTTAAACTTTAAGCAGTTTTCCTCAGATTAACATTTTTATTCTAGACTTAGAATAAAAGATTACCAATTTCATGGTCCTTGCCTACAAACTTCTAAATTAATATCGTAAGGAATTAATTTATGAATTGTTTCTAGTGACAGCAGTTAGAAATTGTTATATGTGTCCCTCAGCCCACTCTCATTCTGTCTAGTAGTGAGCAGAGTGAACCTCTCTCATATGAAGGTAATGTATCCGGCTTTACATGAACAAAAGAAATCCTGTTCTCTATCTCTATATCCCCATGAGTTCATAAGCACAAGAATATTTCAAGGCTTTCTTTTTTCTTTTGCTTTCCTTTTTCTCCCAGTCTAGACAACTTACTAGCAGTCCATCAATAGGAGATTCTGCAGCAGGTTTGGGAGACAATTGCTTGTAAAATGAAACAATCAACCTGATCTCCTGTGCTTCCAGGCTGGGTGTGATAGTAGGGCTTAGAGTAGGCATGTGTTTCCTTGTTTATCTGGGGCAGTTGTGCAGTGCTATGCCCTCCACCCTCCCACGTGGCATTACCAGTAGCCCCTGCCTGGAACTGGGCTGAGTAAACTAGCATCATTTAGCCCAGTCTCACTAATAAATCTGGTCATTAGTGTGTTCTAAAACTCAGTGCCATGGGCTCCTGCTCTGAAATGGCTACATGGTGGAAGGGGAGGAGGACCTGGCAGCAAGCAAATGACAGACTCAATTGTAGATCAATGTGGTGATTGTATCAATTTCAGATTCTCTACTAACAATAGGTGTCTGATTGGACACCACTGACTTTATTGGGAAGTAGATGAGATATAATATACCTTCCAGTGCATTAGTTGTTTCTGCTGATTGGAGGAAGGATAAATTTCACATAGAGGGCAGTTTGAGTCCCATCATTCTCACAATTACGTTGAACATCAGCTAAAAGTGTCCTGTTGCTGCTGCACTTTACAGCAGCAAATTAGAAGGATTTTCCTAATGCATTTCCTCACCATAGTCTGTGCAGCATCATTCTTCTGTAAACTGAGATCTGGGTCAAAATGTCTCGCTGTTCTTAATTTCAATAATTCCATTTAAAGGGTAATCACTTTCTCTAGAAAAGGAAAAGGACAATAGAAAGAATAAACAGAACAGTTGGACTCATGGAAATAGCACAAATAAATTGAATGCTAAGAAGCTTTTATTACAGTAAATCTTGTTTTATTCCAGAAGACAGCAATGTAAACTATGCAGTGAAAATAGCCATTAAACAAATCAACACCCTCTTAATCCGATAACCCTACCTCACCCCCAACTCCCCCCATGAATTTTAACAGTGCTACATTATCTGGACCACCTCCCTTTGTTTGAACCACTAACTTAACTATGCAGAAATTAATGTGTGAGATTTTTCATTACCGATTTGAAGATTCAGCTCTGTGAAATGTTGAAGTCTCTTCTAATGATCCAGTAAAGGGAAAGAGGCAGCTGGAAGGAGGGGAGAAATCTCATAGTTTGCTGAAGAGTATGTTATTTGTCTTCCACAGACTTAAAGCTTCGCATGTTAACTCTGCTGGCTCAAGGCCAGACTGCATAGTACCTTTTAGAGTCACACCCTGAGACCCTAGTTCATCGAGATACTTAAGCATTTGTCTGATGTTCAGTATATGAAGGAATACAAGTTAAATTGGAGTTTAATTATGTGATTAACTCCATTTATTTAACATTTTAAACAGAGCATATAAACAGACCATGTAAATAAAGGGTGGAAGAGTTTCTTTCAAGAGTAATTCAATAGCTGTTAAATATTTTCTATATGGTTCATGAATTGTGTGGCCTCATGTATTTACCTTTTAATTGTTCAAGACTTTTGGGATTCTAAAAACAAACAACTGAGAACTAATCTGATCTAAGGAGCTTTCCAAGGAACTTTTTTATCATTTATCAAGCCCCCTTTGCTCTGTTAGACTTCACAGAATGACAAGGCTATTTTCAAGCCGTAAACCCCCATGCCCCATGCAGTTATGGCATGCAACCAAAGAAGTCTGGAGTAGAAAATGAAGTCATAATTAACAACAGCTGCTCACGCCTAGTGTTTTCTAAATAACATCCAAAGATTTTTTTTTTCTTTTCTTTTCTTTTTTTTTTCCCCCCTCAAAATCCAGAATCAACCCAGACCCTATTGATTTATCTTCAGGTTAAAAAGAGGAAGCCTCACACCAGTCTCTGGGGGTCTCTTTGTTGCCCAAGCAGTGCAGGAAACTCTCATCATAGGTCATTTGAGAAAGGTTTCACTGTTGTTTGCTTGTTACATTCAGCGAACAAAATCAAAGCAAAATGACAGTAATTTCCTTTACTCATGTATTGTTATTAGTGTGGTGCAAGGCTTTGCCATCAAAGCACATGGGAGTGTTCTGTCCTTTAGAGGCTAATATTAAAATATGGAATGGAATGGTCATGTTTTATTGGCTTAGCCTTTCCCTGCACTGCTTATAAAAACAGACAGTGCTTTAAAATGTCTCACTAATGCTCATTTTCCTGAGGGTGGAGTTGACCTCAAGTAGTTTACAACTTGGCTGTTAGTTAAGACTAATTAACTTTGACTTTGTTGTTAGAATAGTCTAATCTGCAGTTTCATCTTAAAGGAGTCAAGAAATAGTACATTCACGTGAAACAATGGAAATAGTGAGTGTTTATATGTTGGCTATATAAGGAGGTCTTTTCCTCCACAGTTTTCATCTTTATCTTCCTAAAATTTCTGTGGTTTCACACGCTTTTACCATTCTTTTTAACCTGGATCAGAGCTCTTTAACAGTGAAAAACACCCTTTGTAGCTTGCATGCCTTATCTGCTCGTTTCCAGGTCCTGTGAGTAAGCAATACAATCACTTTTTTAAGCAGCCTGTGTCATCTGAAATAGCAATTTTTTCTTGAAATGGTACAGCTTAATGCTTCTAAACAAAGAGCATTGTGCTAATGAGTAAATTTGAAATGCTTAATTGTATCATTAATCCTTGACGTACTCTCTTTGTGAGGCCTTCCTTATGGCATTATCATTCTGTAAGACCAAGCCATACTTTATTTGTGGAAAACATTATTTTATTCAAGCAAGAGGAATGGAGAGGCTGTGGCTTAAATATGTTAAAATTACAAAAATGACCTTATCATATGACTTTTACAAAGAGCTAATTTGCATTAGACAATAACTTTTGAGTAAATAATTTTATTTGATAACAAAAGTAACATAGTTTATGTAATAGCCTTGAAAGTGGCTTTAAAGTAATGTTTGGCTTTAATATATCAATTTTATCAATACATTCAACATTCCTTTAACTTAAGTAAAAGCTCAACAATTCAGTTTTAGAGAAATTATGGCAATAAAGTTTAAACCACTCTCTTTAAAAGTTTGGGTTTTTTCAATCTTCATCCTCACAATTAACATAAAATTGAAAACAATTTAGGAACTTATTGCTATGACATTAGTATTTAAAATTATTTTCTTTTCTTTTGTTGAGGTGAAGTCCCCAAAAAATAAACTTCTAAAGTTCTAAAGTTTGCATCCAGATCCCACAAGATATTTTGGACAAATTGACTACCATTAGAACATACAAACTCTACATTTATAGATCTTAAGACTGACATTCATAATGTCATATTTTTTTAAGATAGCGTTAAACAGCACAAAAATACTATTAAACTAGTTTTGTTAAAGATGTTCTATGATGTCTTGAGCTGTCAAACTGGACAGACTGTGAATGAAGTTGTACAACTGTGGTCTAGGAAACCTCACTCACTGCATTAATCACATTAGCAGTCTTTATTGCCTGATGGACATCACCATAGCACCACCAAAAAATACAGGATAAGTCAGCTATCATTTCAGACTTACAGTAGTCTGACCACTGTCTTAAATATGTTGATTTGCGCATAAGCCTTATATTAGGTGTTTCCCACTTGAGGGTTCTGGAGGAAAGGAGACAATATCCTTCCACTGCAACCAGGAATTTTAGTAATTAATTCCAGCAGTTCAAAGAGATAAGAGTTGGACTTTAATTGGAACTTCAGTACTTTGTTACACAGGTGAAGACCCAGAAGCTAGAACTCCTGCAGAAATGTGATGTTTTGATCCAACAAACTTTCATTTGCAGAAGAAGTGATGCCCAGAAAAAATCTTCCTTTTTCTGCTCAGTTCCTGAAGTTGGTCTCTCTGGTGTTTCTATCTCTACTTGGCTGGGGTTAAGCACATACTTTAGTGTCTTTGTGAATATTTGTGAAGTAGGAACAATACATCTAAAGAAAGAGGAGCAAAGGTAATGTGAGCAGTGGGATGAGAGGTATGTATAATCAGGCAAATATGTTCAAGTCACACCAGCTGCTTCTCTGACATTAACAATGGGCTAGAGGTGGAGGTTTGGGAAGGAGGGGATAACCACATCTCCCCTCTTTCTTCACAGTTTGCTGTGGTGTGCAGTGGCACAGTTCACAGTGCCACTGACCCTCTGTGATGCTCTGAACTACCACGACTCAGCCTGACTGTAGGTGGTGGTCGCTCTGAGGCAGGCAGAGCTGAGCGAGCTTCTATTTGTTGTGCAGACTGAGATGAGAAAATGCTCTGGTTTAGCTTCTCCTCTCAGGAAACCAGTCACTCTGATTCACTCTGATTCACTCTGATTCACCTGATGACTAACTAGCAAATACTAAAACTTTGAGCTATGGCTTAAATGGGATTCTAGTGTACAGAACAAGATGCTTGATAATGTTTTTGCACCGAACTTTTTGCAATAAGACATTTTATGCAAAGTTTTTGGTTAATGCATCTTATTCTTTAATATATTTGCCTACTTGAATTGTGACATGTAGGTGTGTTTATGCTTAGCTAATTTAACACTCTCGTGGTTTAATTTTTCACGTTGTCTTATTGTCTGCCTTCATTGGCTCTTGACAGTGGGTCTTCAAGAAATATTTTCATGTTATATGCTTTTTGACATCTCCAGCAATCTGTTAGACTAACTATCAGCAGCTGGAACTATTTACACTTTTTTTGCCCTCATCCTGGTTCTTCAGGTAGTCTTTTCTGCTTGTAACTCTCTTCTTAGAGCATGATCAGGCAAAGAAAGTAAAATAAGGTGCAATGTTTGCTCTCTAAAATCAAATTCTTCCTAGTTATTAAAATTATATGTAGTTTGTTTAATACTGTGGAGTTGGTTTTTTGGGGGCTTTGTATTTTTTTCTTTTAACTAGGATGAAGCAGACCTTGCACCGCAGTAAATGCAACAGGAAAAGGAATTGCTTGCAAAGGTCTCTTTAACTGTGCTGTTTCAGCCTTCCTTTTAAGCACTTGTAACTATGTTCTACAGAAAGGAACAAAGTTTCTTAGTGAGGACATGCAGATTTAACAAAGGGTAGATATTTTGGTTGTTCCAGTTGCTCAAAAAACTTTAGTGACAATGTGTTTCTCATCCAAATGGGCAGAGAGGGAGACTGAATGCCATCCTGGATATCTCCAATTCAGTTACTGTGAGGCTTAAAAAAAAGGTATTGGGATGTCATTCAAGGGGAAAGATTCAGGGAATGTGCTTTTGAAAGCTAAGTGTGACTTGCTACATTTGATATTCCCTTTTTTTCTTCTAAATAAGTACTTTTGTGAGATAACTGATATATGTTCCTACTGGATTTTTGGTTGCTTTGCTCTAGATTACCACTGGAGAATGTTCTAGATTTTTACTGAAGAATGAGGCAAGTTATTTTCTTATATATGGGTATTTCAGTCTGTCTAGGCAACAAAGTAGCCTGTTTATAAACCCAGTTTTAGCTATTGAAGCTGCTTCACCTACATGATATTGTATTTCAGAAAAAAAAAAAGGTGGATTGATTTTCTGAAGTAGTCTCTAGGCTGCAGATGCATTGCAGAGAGGAAACTAGAACAGTTTGCACGAGGTTAATGTGCAGGTAGTACAGAGGAAGAATTATAGAATCCTATTTGCTAAATATACCTTCAAGTTTGCTGAATAGACGAAAGCTGTTTCTGCAACCATGCTTACTTTCTGCTGAATATGTGAAAAGGGTACCTGCTCCTTAGTCCAGAATCAAAGTCAGAGAATGGGGCTTACTGTTTGCCAACAGCATAGAATAAAGCTTTTCAGATTATTACTTTAATCTGGCCAACTGTCAGTCAGCCACCAAATTTTACTGGTTATTTTAACATTAAAATTATTTTAACAAAGCGCTCAGAAATAATTGTGACACTTGAAAGTGAAGAAATCTTTTTGTGACCATTTGCCAAAATAGCCTTATATAATAGCAGATAAATCTCTTTCAAAATTTCTGTATTTACTGAGCTTTTAATGTTTCACAAGGAAACTCGTAGACTTTTACCCTGGTAGCCTCGAAGAATAGTGTGACTAGGAAAAAGCTTAATTATGATGAATCATCTGCAACACTTACGGGCAAAAAATTATTTCAAAGACTTGCTAGTTTTTGTTGTTTTGAAAGGCACTGTTTGCTGACTGTGAAGTAAGCATTCCACTTTCATTCCTTTCTTGTATAGGTTCTGAAAAATTATTATAAAATAAAGTTGCAAATATTATTTTCTCTTAACCCATTTAAACATAAAAGGCAGTTCCCAATTTGTACTTTTAAAATGGGCATTTACCCCGTACTAGTCAGAAAAACTAGACTGTAAACCCACAATGAATTTCATATAAATTTACCATTAACTTAAACTAAACTTAGATACCCCTTAAATTGCAGTCACAGTACATGGAAACTACTGATTATTGTTACTAGAATAAAAATGAAATAAAACCATCTTTACCTGTGAAAGTACTTTGACAACATATCCTCCTTTGCAGAGAGGATCTTGTGCTCATCTTATTAAACCCCAGAATGGTCTCATAAATTTTCTATTTGACAGGAAGACCCAATATTCTAACTGTTCTCTGCTTGCATTTTACCTTTTTCAAATTCAGGTATATAAATTACACTTACAGGTGGTGTCGGGGTTGCACAGAAAGCAACCATTGCTATGGGACAGTGTTTTTCTTTAGTTATGAAAGAGAATCACAGCTCACAACTGTGCATGAAGGTTATAAATTTGCCCACAGTAGAGACAGAAACATCAATATGCTCCTAAACATCACCTATTTAAAGTGTTTAGTTCCTTTCTAGTGCAAATTTAACTGAAAGTTGAAAATGGTCCTATATCGCAGCATGGGCATCCTGCATGGTATTACCTGTGTTGTAGTCAAGTGTGCTGGGTATAGCTGTATGTGCTACTATCCTCTAAGGCCTTTTTGGAGACAGGACATGTATCACTTGAGTCTACACTGCTGAGAAAAAATTTAAAGAAATAAGTATTTGGTTTGCCAAGAGTATTTTGTGTAGATAAGTTCATTGATCCATTGTTTGGAGAAAGCCACTCTGAGGGTGGATGACAGGAATAAACATATAGCCATCGCAGGAACAGAAAACAGTCCCAAGCCTGCATTTTACTTTGTAAAGTATTTAGAGACCAGTGAAAATGCTCAGTGAGTGCAGAACTGAGCTCTAGCTAAGAAATATTTGTAAAAGAATGTAGTTTTTGCCAAGGCTACACACTAGTCTGTGTGGCACTTTTACAAACAACCTCTCTCTTTTCTTGTGAAAAAGGGTGCAAATAAATAGATAGAAAGAGGATATCACTAATGTAGCAAAGGAGAAAATCTGACTGATTAAATCCTAATCATAGTTGACTTAGAAAGGTTTTTAAACCAATCTAAGTAAATTTTAAGCCTTTCAGTGTCTAGAGATCAAACTCAAGAAAGAGAGCATAAGGGCTTTGAGCCTGATGTCTTCATGCTGGTCTGTGGTTACTTGTGGTACAGCATCACAGAGCAGTAGTGAAACTACTGAAATTAAAGGTATGAAAGAGTGGCTATAACTTATATTTCTATAAATTGGCTTCACTGTTTGATTTCTCAAGGAAGATACTGTGCTCACTAGATTCACTAGAAGATATGTAACAAGGTCTCTCCATGGAGGTAGTAGATCTTACTGGTACTTCTTCGAGAAGTGGGGACTTCACATTTAAATAAGTTGTAGTAAGTTAATAGAAAATATGTTTATTTGTTTACTGTCAAGGTGTACATAATCTTATAATGAAGTTTTTTATGCAGACGGGGATGTAGGTGTGGACAGGCACATTATCACCGGTAATGCAAAACCTGCTGTATTATGCTGAGCTGGAAATAAGCTTCAAATAAGTTGGAAGATATAAGAACTTCCTTTCAAAGAAACCTTTAAAATTAAAAACAATGATGACTGCCACATAAGTAACTTTCTGTCACTACCTCCTCTCTCTAAGATGAACACTCTGGCAGTCATCGTGAGGGTTTCAGCTGTGAAAGGTAGAATTTCAGTTCTTTAAAATTTTTGAAAACTATCTGTGTACAACAGCCCACTCATGCTGACCGTTTCTTCTGTATCCACTGGAAAAATGCACGTTATTTTTTTCTTAGAAATCTGTTTCGGCGGTATAAACTGGTCAACAAATGAAAAAAGAATTTGGAAAATTAAATTTAACATGAATTTTGGTCCACAGACTAATGAGACAAATGGAAAGTCAGTATAGGTTTTACTAGCAGTCTTTATTGTAAGAGGCAAAGGGTCTTTTACTATATGAAAATGCATACACATACAAAATATGAGCTCAGCCCGAATTATCAGGTTTTTTCAGATTCTCAATTTCTTCAATTTTAAGAAGTTACAGTGTCAAACCTGTTCACCAAGACAATACCACTCATGCCAAAATCCTGGTTTTATAATGCAGTGTGTTGGAACTCCTAGCTTACAGCTATGGATGCTAGAAGTCTGTGTAGTTTCAGAGGAATGTAAGGATAGTGATGAACAGTGGAAGACAAAGTTGTGGAAGGATTGTATCTCCTGAACATATCCATAAGCTACGTTTGTTTGGAAGATGGTTAGGCGAAATATAATGCATATTACTCTTACACTTTTCCTAGGTAAACCTAGGCAAAAGTTATTGTCTTAGGTGGTTCCTTGGACTGAAGTACGCACTAAATTCATGGTTTATAACACCTTCAGTGTGGTTAGAAAACATACAGATTTTACTTAACATGCACGTGAAAGATAAACAACTAGACCTTTTAAAAGACAAACAAGCAAAAACCCTGTATCCATGACACTGCCAAGGGTTCCCTCATCACAACCATCTTTGGTAGAGATTAATTAATGGGAGTCTTTTAGATATACTTCTTTCTTATGCCATATAATTTTTCTAGAAGAAAAATAACATTGCCTAGTTTTAATGCAAGATTTTCTTCTTTGTGGGAAAGAAGGGCTAGGGTTTGAAACTTCCCTTGAAAGGATGCAATGCCACCTCCCTAATGCCTGTTACTTCATACATTGTGTAATTTTCCTCGAATGCATATGGAGTTGAAATACTTTCAGGGAGTGGTCTAATTCACATTAGGAGTTCAACTAGTTCAGAAAAAAAAGCAAACAGGTACTATTGGATGCCAAGTATATGCTCAGAGCCCAGATCAAGAAGATTTTTTCTCTGGGTAGTGCAAATAACATGTCTGAGTTCAGGGTGTCCAGCAGGAAAGTCTGGAGGTCAGCATGAGTAGTATTGTCTTGTTTACAAGTTTGACACTGTAACGTCTTAAAACTGAAGAAATTGAGACCCTGAAAAATATCGGTATTCTTATGTTTAAAGCAGTAAAATTATTGCTCATATAGAAACACATTATAATGATAAACCAAGTCCTACAGTTTTGCATGCGTGTTTCCAATGGGTTTGCCTCAGAATACTAGATTTAAATGATTAACCAGCAAAGAACAATACTATTGCTGTAAGAATAAACACTATATATATATCCTTCATGATACCTTCTTTCTGAAGAAAAAGAAGCCTCAGCAGTAGCCTGATACATCTGATATATCTCAGAGAAAATATGTGAGAGTTGCACATCATTCAAGAGCAGATTCTCATCCCCATCTCCCAGAAATCTCGGTCCCCTCACACCTTGCTTGTGCAAACTGTTGTGAAGCTGCCTAGCCGTTGTTTGTCCTCCTGACCAGTCCCGGGCCTTTTTGTAGTCCTGCAAAACACTGGACCATCTTCCTGCACCTGATATTTAGCAGGAGGACACTGCCCTTGAAAGTAATTTCTCTGGTTAATCCTTTCTCCATATGAAATGCTTTAATGGAAAGAATTCTGTGTTTTCTGTGTCTGGATATTTCTGGACACAAGAGAAAGAAACAGCAGAAACTAGTGATGTTCTTGGATAAGACCAAATTCACATGTCACAGTTTTGAATATTCTTTACCCCAAAGAACTCGACCTTTGTGACACAACTTCCTACAGAGGTTTCCATAAGCTTATTCTAATGGTAGAGCTTTATCACAATGTCTAACAACCAATACAATTGCAATTCAGTTTAATTAAATTCTTGAAGTACACATGAAAACTGACAAGTGGAAAAACATGAGCTCTTCTTCAAATATATCAGTCAGTATATAAACTGATACTCCATAAGAAATCCTTTTCCTGCCTAATTTCTAGATTGCATCACAAGTCAGGCACTATCTTCCAGTGTCTGATGTAGAAGATGGTCTGCCTGCCATGATTTTAAGAGTGATTTTTCTTGAGTAATCCCATCATTAGTTGATTACCATGTTCAAGGGCTCTTCACTTTTCATTTTTGAGACTGGAATAGTTTTTTTCTTTGAAGACTGACTTTAGAGGTCCCGTCCACACTTCTGTGCATATGAAGTTGTCATCCTGTCCATTCAGCTGATCTTTCCCTAGATGTAAGAGATTGGCTCCTGAACTATTCAAGTATATTTGTGTCGTAATCACATCTAACAAGACACGAAGATAGAAAGTGAAGTGCTCAAGAAATCGGGGGTCTTCACAGCTTGCAGGACAACAGTTTGCTAAAGGGATGGCTGATGTTTGAATATTGAACTGGAGGTATCACAAATACGTGTTTGAACAGCAGCAACTGCTTCACACTGTTGAAAGATCAAGCAGAGGCAAGTAAAGGCTGCTCTTCTGCTGTAAGGAAGCATTTATCTAAGAATCCTGGTCACTCTAAAGAACTCTGTTACTCTGATGGGGTTAAACGTAAGCTTTTGTAAGATGTAAGCATAATGATATCTTCCATGAGGACTGGAAGATTTACTCTTCTGTATTATTTGTTTCTGCTACTCTGTTCCACATTTTGAGTTGTAGAAAAAGAAAAACCACTCTGACGCAATGGCACATCAAATATTAGCACCTTTCTTGTTCGTGTTAGTATGTCTTCCTTATGGCACTTTTTGTTATTTCTCAGAAGAGGTTACTCTTGTTCTTTTCTCCTTTACGTTCTCTAAAAAGCACTTTGCCCAAATTCCATTTTCTCAACACCCAGGTTCTTTCATTTGCTGTTTGTAATTATATAAGTGAATTTTTCTTGTTTGGTAAAACAGTACCATAGATCTCTACAGGAATGTCATGAGTGCGTCCATAAATTCTGGCACAGATCTCTATTGTGAACAATATTTTGGAAACAAAAAATATTTAACTGTGAGGAAGAAGAGTCACACGGAATTTAAAGTATGGATGGTCTTCACTATGGCTGCCAGTAGAAAAATATTGTTTGGTAGACTAATAGAAATATTATAAGACAACTAAACCACTTCAAACAGAAAATATGATAGAGCACATATATGTTATAATACAGTACAGGAAATTTTTACTTATTTATTCATACCTAGATAGTTCATAAGTGCTGCGGTAAGTGGGTATCATAATATATTTCAGTGCAATTTCCAGAGCTGTGAGCTTTAAAAAACAATTTTGGAAGGGGCACCTTTCCAAAAACTTTTTAATTCTTCAACAGTGAATGAAAAACTATTAATTGAGAGCCCTTTTTAGGAGATAGAAACCTCAGTTTATGGAAGTCATGTGCTTTAATTTCTTCTCATAAGAACATGTGGATTCATTATTTTGGAATTTCTGCCCGAGATATGTTGGGAGTATATGAATATTTTTCATGTAAAATAGTGACATATTATCAGTATTACAGTGACAATTGCTCTGCTTCTAAAGTGTTTTTATTTTCTTCAGTATACCTCTTTGAGTAGAGTTTTTGAGTTTGATTTCTCATTTAGGAGGGAGGCAGGTTTTGCCTTGTGACTAAATTTTATTATTTTTTTCCAGAACAAATGTAGAGGGTAGTGGTTAACAAGTTATACTTTATGCGGAAACTGATAACAAGCAGACAACAATGTCTTTGTTCTGAGATTTATCCCACTTAATAACATTTTCCACAACCAAAAGGAGGTAAAAGAACATTTTTTTCTTAGGGTGGTGGGTGGCATCAAATTAAGGGGAGCAGCTGATGCTCTGGAGAGCAGGGCTGCCATCCAGAGGAACTGGATCATACTGGAGGAATGGGTCTTGTGCAGTTCAGAACGGAGAAGTGCCAAGTCCTGCCCCTGGAAAGTCAGGGGCCAAGACAACAGTGCAGGCTGCACACTGTCAGCAGCATCCGGCACTGTAGGAGTAGGAGCACAGCCAGGACGTAGAGGAATGTGAAGATACACCTTGACTTGGCACATTTTGGACCACACCTAGACACTGCCTCCTCTGATTTAGGGTCCCTAGTTCAGGAGACACACAACCAGACTGGTGTGAGACCAGCAGAGGCCCATCAGGATGCTCAGAGACTGGAGCACACGCACAGTGAGGTGACCCTGAGGGACAGGGCTGCCACAGCCTGGAGAAAGGAAGGCTTTGAGGGCACCTCAGAGTATCCTTCCGTCTATGATCTGTGTGTTGGGTAGAGAGGTGCAGTCTCTTGACAACCTAATGGTGTCATGAGAAACAGTAGGCATGCATGTAAATACGACAAGTTCAGACTGGAGATAAAGGGAAACAGTTTTCCTCATGGAGACATCCCAGAGTGGAGCAGGTTTCCCAGAGAGTCTGTGTGCCCTGCATCCTGAGAAATTTCAAACACCAAGCTTGGGAAAGCCCTGAGCCACACGGTTCAATCTTCTCAGTGGTGGCTCTCAGGCACAACTGTTGGTTGAAGCTTGGATAACAGACCTCCTAACATGTTTTCCAACTGGAATTTGTCCATGTTAGAAGGACGATAGTAACAGACCTTCCTTCTCTCAGAAGAAGCAGTGCTGAAAGGATCAAAGAAGGAAGTGTTTCACATAGCAGCTTTCACATTTTGATAACAGCCAAGACAGAGCTTTCACATCAGCACTTTTCTGTGAATGCCCAGATGAGACAGAAGGCTCCACAACTGCACTTGCTGGTTCAGCCTTGTTCCCTGAACAGTTTGAAAATTAAGTGCATTTTAAAATGGAAAACTTTGCACGTAAGAACATACTTTGATGCTTTGGGCTACATTGGCATTTCTAAGTGTCCTCTTCGTGGAACAATATAGTTGGATGATGAATTGAGGGTTGTTGAATGATGAACTGAGGGTTGTTGGATGACTGATGTTTGTATTGAGTATATGCAAATAATGTAATACAAAATAATAGTTAGTGTTATTTAGTGTAATATTTAGTGTAAATATTTAGTGTAACTAAATAGTTAGTGTTAGGTGAAGTTTCATGCATAACGGACTAGCATGAAAGAAAAACACATGGGGAAAACCAAATATATAAAATAGGAAATCGATATTCCTTTACTTTTAAAAGTTAATTGAACTACATGAAATAAACCACTTGTATTTTCAATGTAAAAATTATGACACATATGAGCTATATATTTATGTATATTAAACGATGATATAGCTCCTAATTAAAATATTCTTTGGTCTCCTATGAAGACAAATTGGCAAGCATTGAAATAACAAAATGAAGTATTCTGTGATATATTGTGTTCTATAAATTCACTTTAGATTATTCACATAAATCCTGCTCTCCTGCATTTTATGCAGTATCCTCAGGGCCCAAAGTGTGCACATAAATATATATATATATATATATATGCATGCATGCGCAGTAAAAGCGATGAAGATTGCTCTCGAGGTGCTGTGTACCTACAGATTCTGCTGTTTCTTCATGTTTTTTTCTTCAGGTCATCCTGACAGGAACACATCTTTGAAACATTATAAAGTCTTAAACCTCATTTGCTGTGTTTTTGAAGTGTTTGAATACAGTGTTATTTCTTGCAAAGACACGATTATAAAAAAATAAGGGAAAAAAAGGAAGAAAAAATAAAGCTGAAGGACTAGATCACTAGGAAAAAAAAAAAATTCTGTTTCTATACTGCACCATCAGAGAATGACAGTAAGACAGCAAAGATATATTTGGTGTCTGAAGTAAGGACAGAAAATCTCAAAGCACCTGATAAGATGTTTATCATCTTTACACTTTTCTAGCTGACATTAAAAAAGTGGGTATTTTTCTTCAAAAGACCAATATTTAAAGGGTGTTGATTTATGTAAATCAATAATTTATCAACTTGTTCTCTTTCTTTGCTGCCAACCAGATGCTTCTGGCTTTGCACTGCCAGACGATGTCAGCTGCAAAGCATAATGGCCTTGTGCTTCATGTAGAAATAGGAACATAAATATTTTAAAAATCTTACTACAGGAAGTGAGGGGGAGTTAGGTTGGGGGTGAGAGATTCTGCTGGTTTTCTGTGAGAGTACTGCAGGTCTACATATTTTATGGGCTGGTTTTATCAGAAGTGGAGGCAGGGACATTTCAGTCTGATTTTTATCTCCTAACAAGACTGACAGACCCAAGTCTTTTCATGGCAATTTGTTGAAGACATCTGGTGAAGCTTTCTAGGGGATGAACACACAGCAGAGTGTTTCTCTGGTGTCAGTTGGCATGGCAACTAGTAAAAGACTATTCAACATCCATAGGTTTCGAAAAGGTTGAAGCCTAGTTGAAAATCCATTTGGGCTTCTATCTGCAAAATTCTCCTTTTGAAAATGCACTAAACCTAATTTCAGGGAACCAGGCTGAACCAGTAAGTACAATTGTGGAGCCTTCTGCCTCAAATAATTTCCAAAGCACAGTATTAATGATTCCAGGAAGCAGAGACCTGAGATGATAGACAGCATTACTGGCACTGTACAAAACAGAATATTACCAGAAGGTTGGTAAAGACTGCTGAAGCCTGGGGGGGTAGTGCAGGGAAAGATGAGATGAGACAGAAGGGAGGAAAAAATGCTGTTATCAAAGTTTAATACAGTAATTATCATGAGTCACCACAGGCAAATGACTGATTATGCTTCATCTTTATATAATAAGCAACTTAAAGCTTATTCTATACAAGGCACTCCACTCCCTACTTGGCAAGATCATATCACTCAAACACACCCAACAGCTACACAGTGTAGATTGCTTATTTTAAAAGACTGGCATAGGAAAATAATATCTTGAAAAGTGGTATTCACGTGTTCTGCGCAAAAAAACAAAAAAAAAACCACCACCAAAAACCCACCAAGTACATTGTCTTTCATTAATAACTTTGCGAATATTGATAATTTGCCACCCCAGGTGTTGTTGTCCCATTGTTGTTAGCCTAATCATTAATCCCAGCAGTGCCAGTGCAGGATATGACTTTTGAGAAAAGATACATTTGGACTTTGCTTTTTTCTGGAACCTGTTTCTTCACAAATACAAGTGGCTTGACAGCTGTTGCAGCTCTACAGAGTCACTTTCTAGACTTAAAATGGTTTATATAATGGATTACATAGGAGCATGCTATAGCTGAAGCTGTAACTGGAGACCCATGTCGAAGACAAGCGTGGATCATCTCAAGGTGCAAGCTCGGTTATGGAAACATGATATTCCTTCATTTCTTCCATGCTGGTGTATATGAAGTAGGAACAGCAACCAGTTAAAAGAGTCAGTCTAGGATAGAAAACTTCTGTGTATGCTCTTTACAACTAGTACACCAGGACTACAGGGAGACCTTTTCACAGGGCAGAAGACTGTGAATACATCTTTTCAGAAAAATTAGGTATAATGATACACCATAAAAATCCAGGATAACTACACTGTTGGAGACTGCTGGTTTCAGTGTGTTTGGGACCATACATTAAATCAGTAAAATAGGAATTGCTACAGGGAGAGTATCTACATGTATCTGTGCTTATATTTCCCTTTTAAGCATGATTTTTTTGTCTGCTACTGTACTATATAGGTTATTTTGGAATTTATCATTGTGATTTACTTTCTCTTTAAATATATTTTTTTAAATGTAAAAGAAATTGATTGCTAAGTCTGTGTTCAAAATGCTAAGTTGCAGTACAATGTTTCCCCTTTACTTGGACCTCCTTAGGAAACCAGATGTAAGCCTTAACAAGGGTTATCCAGGTTAAATACTATTGCAGTAAACTGTATAGCAATGGGTAATCTGGCTCTAATTAAAGTTAAAACTTTTTCCTCTTCCCTGCCCCCAAAACTTTGCCTGTGATCTTTTCAAATTTATAGCAGGGAATAAATGAGAATTCCTGCCAAACCTGTTGCTCCTCACCCCAAATTATGATTATATATTCTTCTTGACTGTGGTAAAGTGACAAATATGCATGCACTTATGTATCAATTTAAAACTTGTAGTAGAAGCCCAAAGTTCCTCTTTTTTTCACTAATGAAATTACATTTGCTGTCCCAATATTGTTGTTCTATGAGTTGATATGGATTGTTTCAGTGTGATGTCTCTTCAATTAGACATCCAGTCCCCAGTGTTTCACTTCCCAGTTTTGGATCTATGTAGATGGTTCAGATGAGATAGAGTCAATCTATAACTAGGTGTTATTGACACACTCTATAAGTGAGTTCCCTTATTAAACATAAAGTTGGCAGAAATCGTTTCTTTGGTGCTTTCTTACTTGGGACACAAATACAAGAGAGTGGAACAGTTGAGAGCTGGTGCCACCCTGATATCCTATTGATATGTTTTCAGAAGCAAAGGAACAATGGCTATGGGTACTGCTTACATCAGGATCTAGCACACTTCATTCCATGAGGGAGTGAAGTTTGATACAGAATTCACAAATCACTGAACTGTAAAGTTTGGAAGGTACCTCTCAAGACTATCTGATCCAACCTCCCCATGAAGAGTTCTGTAGAGCATGCTACTCAGGATTGTGTCCATACAGCTTTTGAAGACCTTCACGGATGGAAATTTCACAACCTCTCTGGGTAACCTGCTCCAGCACTTGGTCACCCTCACAGCAAAAAATGTTTCCTGATGTTCAGAGGAAATCTCTTGTGTCTGTGCTTGTTGCCTCCTGTCCTTCCACTGAATAACACTGAAAAGAGCCTGGCCCATCTTCTTTGCAACCTCCTTTCAGGTTTTTGCAAACTTTGATAAGATTTCCGCTTTCATATTCACCGCTCCTAGAGCCTGTGATCCAATTTATTCCTCTGAGGAGCATGCATTTGCTTGCCTTTTAATTCAGCGACAAGAAGACTGCTTGCATTTACATTATTTAGTCCTTTTTGAGGGCAAATACTTAGCAAGCATTCTATACACATACTGAAACCAGTATGGCTGAAGCTAACCCTGTCCTAGATGCAGGACAGGCTAATGACAAGGACTTCAAAATGCTTAGCCTCTGTAACAGGACTGACTGCAGATGTTGTTTGTTAATTTATTTGATTGTTTGCTTGTTTTTCTCTATTTTTGTTTCTGGGGCAGTAAAATTTATTTTAGTCAGCAACAATTTTGAGCCTTGAATATCTTCTCACGTGCCCCAGCATTTCCAGTAAACAGATAGATGGAGACCTAAAGTGAATCCAATTAGATGTAATTTTATCCGTTTTATTTTGTTTCTTGAGCGTGTAGCAGCATAAATTCCATATCAAGGAGAAAACTATATTTTCCCACAACATACCTACATTCTTTGTCAGGTGAATCAATGCATTTATCTTTATAAGATGTCGTATTTTGAGGAAACAAGCACCTTGTTTCAAATTGAATCATCCACACTGAAGGTAGCACATGGGCTTCAGCCTCCACAGATATGTGGACAACTCACCTACAGTAACTACTTTACAGTGCCCGTGGGTAGGGCATTTATTCAGTTACAGTTTCTCTCTTGATCAGTTCTTATCCTGTGCATGAAGACAGCAGCATGCTGTTAGGAGTGCAGCTCAAGGAGTGTGTTACGCCAGTCTGAATTCCTCGTTAGCTTCAAAAATACTAAAATTTTGAGAGACACTAATTAAAGAGGGAGGGGTATGGGGGATTAGGGAGAAAGAAAGACATTAAATCATCTAGTTCCATGCTTGAAATGGTGATTAAACTTCATTTGCCCTTTTTGTTGTTCTTCAGTGTCCATACAATTGATTTACTAAATTTCAGAAAAGGGATTCTAGTTTTATTCCTTCTACCTTTTACTTTGTGTACATTGAAGTATTAGATTCAATTTTGATGAAAGCTTTCTTTCAAGATACGTGTATTGCAATCCATGAACTGGATCCACTAAGTAAAAAATTAAAATAAATATATATATTTTCTGGATATTTCTTGTGCCCAACTATGTAAATCCCCCCCTTTTTTTTGTTTGATATCTAATAAAATAGAACTCTTAAACTACTCCTCAAGTGTGTTACTAGGAATCCTCACTACCAATGTATAAAACAGATTTAATCTTTTGAATCACTCTTTTTCTAGGAGGACTATATGCCACAGATATCAAATTATTTGAGTGATCTTCTATGGTATTATTGCAAAGCCTTAATAAATCACCTGTAGGAGGTTGCCTATCTTTATCTTAGTTTCTGCAGTTGTAAGCAATGTTGCTTTATCACTAAAGAAAGAGCAGAATAGTTATTGTTTAATTATTTAAATATTTCTGACGATAAATATTTTACAGATACATTAAAATTATACATCATCTTTCGACAACTTAATTTTGATTGGCTACTGATTAATAACTGAATAAGTAACCGGCCTTCAACATAAAATATACAGATTACTTAAAATAAATTCTGTTTTCAGAATATCCATTATCTAATCATGTGTGATTTAACAAAATGATTTAGAAGAGCAACCAGACTTAAACAAAATTGACCCTCCTAAAAATCCTTCCACTACACATGGTGATTTCTAACCAATCATGGCAGAGAGAAGCTATTACTTTATTCTACAAATAAAAGCATACTTTAAAGGTTAAATAAAAGTGAATGGTATAACTCACTCCAGTGAATTCTTCCCAGCTTACTCCCCCAGATGCAACTGCTCTCCATTTTAAACCCAGACTTCATTTTTAATTAATACATATCAAGCTGTTCTTAACCTGTTTTCAACACAGTACTCCCAGTCACACTTTAAACTTCAGATATCCTTTAATAAAAATAAGCTGTGTTAAGATCTCAGACAGCTCAGGCAGTCACATACACTCATTGTTTTCTGTTCCAAATCAAAAAAGTGTGCTATATAGTAAATCTCTTTCAACTGTGACCCTTCTTAAAATGTTAACTGGAAAGCTTAGGTCTGATGGACTCAAAGTGCTATGTGATCGCATAGGCTGTACTGCAACTCTGAGGCTTTCAACCAGGCCCAGAGTCAGACACTGGATGAAGTAAAATTTTGCCTTGCAGTCTGACAGCTTTTGGGTGACTAGATCATGCCAAAAACAGACAGAGCCAAAGCCTTCACTCCCTATGTGGAATTGGCTTTAAAACTAGGTTGAGGGAAAGTTCCAAACTCTAAAGCAGAACTGAAACCAAAAAAAAAATGAACATTAACAAACCCTTCAGTCTGTAGTCACAGAAATGGCCAAATTAATCACTTTTCTTTTTTATAATCTTGACTGATGATCTGTCCCTAACAACCACCAGAAACTCAATATTTCTGTCCTGACTGGGATCCAGCATCCAGGTCTTCCTTACCGTAATTTTCACGTAAAAGGATATATCTACCCAGCTGAAGCTCTCCAGAGAGATCAGATAATCGGCTAAAATAATACTAAACCGTTATTCAGACCTACCATAATACGCCTAGTTGGTATATTGGCATCTCAGGAAACTGGAATTCGGGCTAGTAGGTGTCTGAAGCACTTAAAAATCTGAAGCAATGGAGGTGAAATTCTGCATCGATCTCAACCTCCTCCGTTTCACTAAAGGCCTGCTGAGGCACAGAAGTCCTATCTTGGATGTTTTAAGAACTTCTTGACCTGGAAAAACAGCGTCTCAAAATAAGAATGTTACGAGGAAACTTTTGTTACTGTCATTGAATAAACATTTATTACTGTAATTGCTACTGCTATTAGTAATAGACTTTGCTCAGTTATGCAAATGTTATGTTTTATACACAGTGCAACTTGATTGGAAGCAGCTGCTTTTAATTCCTGTAAATGCAGGAGGTACAATTTATCATCAAAATATATATTATTATAAAATTTTGTTGAAATTACAAATTTTCCCCAGTTTTAGCATCAGTATAATTCAATTCATTTTAACACTCAATGGTTCAAGGTATCCCCACAGTACCTGAGTTTTGCAAAGCAACAGAAAAGGATAGGTGAATGCACACAAAAGATCTTTAGCTGTTGAAAGCTACAACTATTAAAACACAAACTAAATAAAAGATTTATATTTTTAATATGTTTAGGCACTGTAACAGCCTACAGAGAATTGTGGCAATTCATAATCACCTGAAGCCAAGGTGTCAACTTTGGCTTTATCTATTTTTTTTCCACTAGGCCCCATACGTGGCATAATGCTCATCAAATGATCATTTTCTGTCTTATACAAGGCATGAAGACAGATTAGATATTACTACCAGTTTTTATTGCAAAAATACAAGTTTATGACTAGAAAATATAGTTTAATTAATATAATGTCTAAATTTATGTGTCTGTGGTATTATTTAAGCCATGTATTGTAGTTTGTAATTTGGACTTGGATATCTATTTTGGCAATGAAGTTCTGGAGTGATGTTTCTAATGCTGTTCATAGAGCTTCCAGAGAACAAGGGACATACATGAGATTGTGATTAAGATTAAAAATGCTGTCAATTATTTTTCGGATTTAACAAATATGTGAAATAAGTTTTTAGTGAAGGTAATGATAAGATTAGGTCTGGCTAAAGGAATTGTTTCATCTCAAATGTCTTTGAATTTTATTTTACCTTCAGCTTCATCGGTCTTTGTATCAGAATCCTAGAAGATCTGGTATCGCATATTCAGCAAGTCAAAGTGTTCAGTAAGTGCATGAACTTTAAGATAATTTTTTTTTAATACAGAGAGGTCAACATCATGTTTACTAAAAAAAAGTTTAAAAGTTAATCAGGTAACAATAAGCTCAATAGACTGACCTCAATAATGTGCAAAGCTTTTCGAAGTTATATATATATATGTGTAAAGCTAAGAATAAATGTAGAGAGATAAATAGAAAACAGGATGAAATACAAAACATCTTTGTCAAAGGTAGATCATGTCAGATTAACCCTGCTATCCTGGGTTTTAAATGGCACTTGACGGAGGAAAACTGTTCTGTGTAGTCATTCTAGATTTCACTAAAGCATTTGATAGGGTGCCACAAGGGAAATTACCAGTCGAATTCAATAATATGGGGCTAGTACAAGAACTTTTAAAGTGGATAAGAAGAGCTAAGTGGGAGGTGATAATGGATTATGCTGTGAAGAGAATTACTAGCTAGGAAAATTGTAATGCCGTGAATAACGTGTGGACCAATTTTGAGACCAGTCTTGTTAAATGCATCCTCTAATGCCATGGGCAAATCCAGATTGTTAATGATGGTTTTTGACAGTAATTTTGCAGGGCATCATCAATACAGGACTCTGTTGAACTATCATAAAAGAAATATAGCATGATGAATAGTATGATGGAGATAGAATTATTTGTATTGTCACAGGAAACCTGGGGACATATACATTTTCAAAAGTTGATTGAACTAAAGAAGGTGTAGAGAAAAACAGATAGAAATATGTGTATTTTAAAAAGGTAAGAAGTGCACTAAGGATTGGAATCGACACCAGCAAGACTCATAGTGAGGACCTGATGAACTTCAGTGCAATTTGGTTTGGACTAAGTCGAGTCTGGTCTCACAGGCTGAAAGTTTGCTATTATTAGAGTACATTAGATGTTCTCAGAAGCACATGTTTGGGTTTGCTTTCAACCTAAAAATCGTCCAGTCTGCACACTCTACATAAGACCCAAAACACAAACCAGAGCACACTAAGAAGGCATAATCAGTTTTGTTCAAACATGCATGCCATGTCCAGGAAAATACCAAGAATTTGTCTTCTTTGTATAGAGGTAATTACATTAGATTCCTTTAAAACCATAAGAAATTGAATGCAGCAACTTAGTTTTTATTTTAAAGAAAAGGATATTCATACAAAGAAAATTAAGTACGAAACAAACTAAAAGAAAAATCTTAAACTAGATAAAATTTTCTAATTATAAAAAGGTAAGGTTAGAGTAAGTTCAGACGACATACGCTTTCAGATCACACAATGAATCTGACTTTAAACTTCTGTGAAATTAATCAGTCATAACCTCTGGAAAAATGGAAAGAGAATTTCCAAGGACTTCATCGCAGCAGAAAGACACTAAAGCAAGCTGCCTCAGATATTATTTTTTTTATTTTATTTTCTTAAAGTTAATACAGAAAAATGTGAAGATGGTAAATGAAAAATGAAAATGAAAATGAAAATGAAGAAAGGTAATAAGTAATTTAACAGCTGTATTTTTTCAAATTTTCTCCACCTGAAAATGTTCAGGTTTGTGTTCAGCTCTAATGTGACTCTGGGCTCAAGGTAGATCATACTGATCTATGTTGAAAAATTCATTCACAATATAAATTTTTGAAGTAGTCAAACACAGTCTCCTGTCTTCAAACTGCTGAATCTTTTGGTCTGTTGAACTCTATCTTTCTATCCATAAAAATCTTTCAGTTGTTACTTTACTTATATTACATTGAGAAATCCATGTTTATTGTATTGGAGAAGCAAGAACTGAAAGATACAAAAAAAATATAGACCAAACTCATTGTACTCTTACTCGAGAAGGGAAAGACACCACCTGAGTGATAAAATTCTGTTCATAGGGCATATTTGTCATGAAATATTTGGAGGTGAATTTACTGGTAAGAGGGCATGCACAAACTTTATCTGTGCTATCTGAAATGTAAGAGAAGGGCCTATGAGTAAATCTACTTTCCTAATACATTATCAATATACGCTACATGCATGTAGATACATAGTGAGCATAACAACTGTCTATATCTACTATGCATATTATTGCTATGCACTTTGCTGTGGTCAATTTATATTTCATATCTTTTACCTAGGGATTTGTTCTTGGAAGAAAAGGACTACTCAGTCCATTAGCTGATCTGAATTTATGATGATTAATTCCTTGATGTTCAGCCATGACAGGAATTACTCTGCTCTAATGAGTAATAAATGTGGATAAGTCATGTGTCCCTATGGATTTCTTGGCCAGAAATTGCATTTAGAAGAAGGCTAATTGTCTAAAATTTATCCAAATTCAATACAAATTTTATTGCCACTAATTGCCTTTCCAGGTTTTGCAGCACTAAAGATATTCAAATGTATTTGTCATAGCACTTCTCTGAGTGTGTAATGCTCAATACTAGTAGCAACTGCCATCATATTTAGGATTTTCAACAATTTCTTTAATTCAGTACTAAATCATTATGAGTAGGAACAACATTTTCCATTTTTAATATCATAGCAGATCATGCTTTAAAAATTTTCTTAATGTCTCTGTCATAAAATGTGTCTTTACTACTCTTGTTTTGTAGTTCTGAAACGCTTTAATTACCACGGCAGTGTTACAACCAGGAGATACTGTAATCAAGTGACACCTGCTATTGCCACTAGAGTTGTGTCAGAATTACCAGGATAGACTACATTTTTCGAGTGTTTGCATGCCAAATGGTATAAATCACTCTAAGCTTGAACTATAGTACAGAAAGCTTCACAGCTTTAAGCTCTGCATAAGTATTACGTGGGGTGGAGAAGAGATTATTATTATAGCACTAACAATGCATTCAGGATTGACAGAACATATTGCTGTACCTGAGTCTCCATTCCCAAGATGCAGCTCCCAAGGCCCTTACAAACACTGTATTTCACATAAGTGCTATTGTTTAGGACAAATGTTTATTGTAAAAATAAAAGCTACAATGTGCTTAAGAAAGATGGTTCCATTAGGACATAGACTCAACGTCTGTTTGACAAGTATATTCATTTCATACTAGAGATAATGTGGAAAACCTATTGTAGGAAGTCTGTTACAATCGGGGTCACAAATGTTCTGGAATACACTGAACTTAAACTTTATGCTCTTGAAATTATGCTTTCACTCAATTCTACTGCATATTTCTGTCCAGTCAAAAGAAAAAGAAAGATGAAAAAGAAAGATGAAAATTTTCCACTTCACGTTTTACACTGCATTAAAAACATCAATGCACCAAACTCAATAAGGACAGGTAAACATTTTCGCAACAATTATTGCTATCCTGATAAAATCAGGTGATTTGTTTTGGTTTTCTTTTTGAGCTGGCAGTCTTCGATCTTGCTGTAAAAATGATTGTTGCTGGACAAAACTGCTGGCAATTTCTTTCAGAGGTCACAAATGAATCCAATTTCTTGGTATTCTGACCTCCTAAAGCAAGGGCAAGGGATTCAGTCACTAAGAAGAGGGAATGGGTTTCTAGAAGGGACGCAGAGCATTTTTTTCATATATTCAGGTTGTGTGTCAAGATCACCCTTCTCTCAGACTAAATTACGATTAGAATCCATCTGGTCAAGTGAAACTGGAAATGATAAAGAGATGGGATGACCTACAAAGTCATGAATCCAATAAAGTGATGACTTGCAAAATAGTGAAGAATAGTGTGTTGCAATCCTCACATAGCCATCCCTGTGAAAGAGATGGGCAGAGGCAGAGCCATTGATAGAACCTTTCCTTCCCACCCCTAAGTGCTCACACTCTGATGAGCGGCCTCTCAGAGTTCTCATTTCCAGTGTATGTGGTTCTTTGGGCTGTCCTTTACTATTCTCTTGTAGCCCCATTTGAGGGTGGTGCTACCTGGTGCTATCTATTCCTGAGAAGTAATCTTTGTCCTGTGCTTGTAACTTCTCAACCAAAATCAAATTTTAGGTGTAAGTAGTCTCACCATGATTTTACCAAACTGCTTTCTTTTCCTGCCGATTGCAGTGTGCTCAATGGGACTTTGTTCCAACCAATGAATAAAGTTTATTTTAAAGTATGGGAGAGTCTATACCTGGTCCCATTGAAGTAAAAAGTATTTTCTTGCATGCTGAAGAATTGGAGCTGCTGAATGTAGAGAACTAAAGAGAGAAATGAAGCACAATATTTGACTTCAAGTATGCAAAGGCTACTGTGAGAAGAAAGAAGTAATCTGTTTACCATGTAAGTGACACACAGCACAAAGAGTCGTAGGTTTACATTTTGTCAAAATATAGTGTGGGATGTGAAGAGAAGCTTTGAAATACTAATAATGGGGATGGGGATAGATATGGGCGTAGACAGTGAAAGTTGTGTGGTCTTCATCATCTGAATATACTGCTGTAAAATGATTTTATCTTAGGAGAGATAGCCTAGATAATCTCTCCAAGCTTCTTCTGCATTTTTAAATAATTTTTTCTCTCTGCAGATGGAAAAAAAAAAACAGTTTAGAAATATATATGCCATAAATGATACCTAACAGTTCTTGAAATCTGAGCATTTGAGCCAAATATACACAAAATGTCAGGTTTTCCCAATATCTTAATTCCCAAAGATTTCTGATCTTTCCATTGATGAAAAATGAGGCTTCTCCAATTGGCTGATCGCTGACAATGTGCAGTGAGAACATTTAGTTAAAACTCATTGTCAAAATATCTCAATCTCAGTGATGAAAAAGGCACAGGTGTGCTCTGTGTAACTGCGGGATGAATAATAACTATCCTATTTATAGTCTGTTTTTATACTTGTTTAGAATTTTTCAGCCAAGGTTCTCTATCAGACCACAGTTATTTCTAGCAATAATGAACTTGTAGTATTTCTAATCCTTTGGCCTTCTGCTTGCAGTCTGTTCAGAATTCTGCCTCTTTTTAAATTTATTATTGTTTTTGCTACTCTCATATTACCCTTTACTTAGACAACTGCATTGACTACTTCTAAAGCTGAGAATCAACTTCAAAATTTTATTGTTAACATTAAAAGCTCTTCAAACCTTTTCCCCTTTCTATTTGTTAAATCTGGTTGATGTTTATGGCCCCTCTCATAATTTATGTTTGGCTTCTGACCTATGTCTCCTCCATCCCTACCATTTGCTGTGTCAAAATATCAGGCTTCTCCTCAATTAATACTGCTATTTTGAAGGTTTTTTCCTCTTTGTAGAGTTCTGTGGCTGAATCTTTTGGCCTGTTTATCTTAAAAGTAAACCATTTTCTGCGGCTTTCTGTGAGAATACTATTGAGAGACATACTTTATGTCTTGTTGTGTCATTTTTCCTTTGTTATTTTGCTGTACTCTGATACTTAAGGGTTAGATGTTATTGAAAAAAAAGGTACTTATATTTTTTAATACTCAGCTTATGCTGTTGTAGTTTTTATTATCCTTAGATATAATTGAATTCTCAGTCATGATGCACATGGATAAAATCCATTGTAATCCTGGAGTTGGAAATGTCTTGTCATGAGATAATACCTACCATACTGAGAATTCAGGGACCAACATAAACTAAGAGGGGAAATGAAGAAAGCTTAACATAGAATTAGGGACAATTATCAAGAGGAACTATCACTTGGGGAAAAAAAAAACAAACAACAAAACTCCACAAGCCTAATATATCATCAATAAATGTAACCACAGAGTGAAAGGCAAAAAACGAAATAGCGTTTAGTATCTAAGTGATGAAGATATACCAAAGAAAAGTTAATACAAAATGCTAAGAAACCTTATGATTTATTTAATTTTTTTCATCAATCTCTCAGTTGTTTCATAGACCAGTTTACAAGTTTGCATTCTACCCAGCTATCATTCAAGACTGAAAGTTGCAATTTACTGGCTACGAATTCCAAGCTGGATGTAGTTTGGAGCAATGGAGATTTGTGTGCTTTCTTCAAGAACATGAGCAAAAGATAATTGTTTACCTAAAAAAACTGTGACACTCACTCATGCCTCTGCCTGCCTAGCTTGTGTTCATTCCTTGGAAGTGCAACCCTCTGTTGAATGGTGTCATGGTGGCTTCTCCTGAACCTCCATTTTAACTGTTTTCTGGGATTTTTGACTGGTTTGGTTTGGCTTGGCTTTTTTGGTTTGGTTTAGTCTGGGGTTTTATAACGTGTCATCTTGGGAAGGGTAAAATGCACTTTTCTTTACTAAAATGCTGTCAGATTGTAGCAGCTTGTTCGACTTATTTTTCACTTCCTTTTTCAAAAAAATAAGTTTTTGAAGGACGTTAGACTGTGCTATTCTCAAGTCATGGAGAACTCAGTTTACTCTCTGCTATGGTGTAACTCCACTGGGACCTTTCCCCACATATTATCCTGAAGCCACTTCAGTTTCAGTATCTTAAAAATGCTTGGTACTTTTCTGTTCCTGCAGGCATTTTGTACAGGGAAGCCAGGTAATTGTCTGATCCAAAACATACTGGGCCACATGTAACCCAGCAGGAACAGTCCATAGCCTAACTCCTGACCCATAAGTGGAAATTGTTTGGAAAAATGACAGTTTTCCTGGGCCAAAAAGTCACTGTCTCTACTAGGGTGTCAGGCAGTGTATTAGGCAAAACCATGGGGTGCAATTGGTCATGCTCAGTGTGCCATGTCCTCACTCCCTGCATACCTATGCATTGGTCCAGGGTCATTCCGGACTGGTTCGGTGAACATGACTGCCAGTCAGCAATGAGAAAGCATGAGGTTTGCTCTTGGGGCTTTGCTTTGGCCCTCTTTGCAAGTCCTGAGACAGCTCTGTGGTGCAAAGCAAGGCAAAGTCAATTGAAATGAAAAAGTTGCTTCAAAATTTTGCTCCTCATCCCCATTGAAACACTAACACAGGCAATTCCAAACCAGAGCGTAGATTTAACAGTTTAAATCGGTAATGACCAAGCTTCAGCATTTGGAAATATTTCTTAGCAAACTTGATTTTCTAATTTTCAGTTCAGATTTCTAAATTTCCTTCTGTTTTGAGAAGTCCCAAGGCATGTCACAAATGAATGTATCAGGAAGCAGGCTGCACATTGGAAATCCCCTGGCATCTGAACATTCCATGAAGTCATTTGGTGGTGCATTTGAATCTGCTGGAATGCACTGGAGCTTATGGATATGGCAACATCTTTCTTAAATAAGTCACAATTCACAATTCAGGCCTTGTAAGTAACACACACTTCCTTTCTTGATAGTGAGACTATGATCATATGGATGTTCTCTGGAGGAAAAATCAAGAGTATTTTACATTTTCTGAAATTGTTGATAAATCTAAAGAATAGAGCAAGTACATCTAAAAGGTAAGGAACATATGAACAAATAAAGTAATTTTTATCAGCTCTAGAATTACCTTGAACAGGCAACAGTAAAGTGAATGTTCAATCTTTTTTTTCCAGTATCTTTCTCAGTAATTTGATCTTGTTCAAACAGTTTTACTGCAGAACATGATTTTTTTTTTTTTTTTTTAAATATGGGAAAATTTTGGATTAATGTTGTGGTTTAGTTGCTCAACATTACGTGTATTTCAGGTCTCTAGCTTGGATTATGCATTACGTATTCCAGACATACTTTTTCTGAGTCTTCCGATTTAAATTGAGGTCTTTTGAAAAGTATTCTACTTCCTTATGATATGAATTATACTTCTGCCATAAACCCCAGACTGACCGCAAAAGATACAATTTTAAAGAAACAACAGAAAATCATGCAAGTAAATCAAAACATATTTGCATAACTTTTGAAAACTTTGTCTCAAATCAGGACATTTATTCATCAAAATTCTACCTAATTTGAAAATAAAATTGATTGCTCTTATTCATATTATAAAAAAAAAAAAACAGGTCAAAATTAATATATTAAATGAGAATTCTAGTCTCATTTAACATAATTTTCTTTTCTATTCTGCATTGTAAGTAATCTAAGAAATCGCAGGCTTGCAAAGGATTTCTTAAAAATAAGTTAAATATTCTACAGTAATGTGAGGCCTGATTGTGACTTCCACAAAACATCTGTTCTATTGTACTGAAATATACTGTTCCAGTACGTTTAGTCACACATAGAAATCTGACATGGCGACAGGACTTCAGGATTGTGACAATGGGTTTGAAGCCTGTCTGTACACTTGGGAGCTGTTCGTCCATGTGGAGTAGGTGCATAGATACAGAAGGCTGAGTAGACACAATGATTTACATGATTTAGACAAGAATTTTTTAGCTTTATAGTGCTGCCGGTGGTACTGTAAATAACTTTCTGTCACAGAAATTTTGTAAGAAAATGCAGTGATTGGCAAAGAAAATATCTCTGTTATTACCAGATTTAGCATGAATGGGTGGCTTTGAGTACAAAATAGTGTCCAGTGGAACAGTTAAGTAAGAACAAATACACAGTCAAGTTGCTTGAAATGTATTCTGGTTCCCTGTAATTTTCCACTTTAATCAAAAGGTGAACTAAATAAGTACTTCACTGGAGTCTGAGGCTGCAGATAAGCCCTTGCTTTTGATGAAATCTGAGCACAATATTGAATTTGAAGCCATATTGTTTAGTATATTTGACTGAACCTTGGCCATTGACATCATATGTGCTTATCTCTGTCCCAGTTTTCTAACCTATTCACTGAGCTATTTACCTGTTTTACAAAACATTAAGCGTGAATTAAATGAGGCAGGATTTTGGCCTTTCCTCCTATGGTTTATGAGATGAAAAAAACAAAGCAATGTTTTCTCCTGGTACCTACTCCATCATCTGAAACTGAAGAAAAATTTCCCCAAGTCCACATTCCTGGAGGAAGGATGATGCCAAAGGCTGTCAGGGGAACTATCAGACCACTTTCTTATTCCTGCATGCTCCAGGCAGCTGTGGAGGAGTAGTGACTTTGGAGCAGCTCTTAATATCTGCCAAATCCTTGGTGATCTTCAGTTAAAGACACTACGCACATTAAACCTCCTGCAATTACCCATATGCACATCTCTGCAGCCACTGAGAATTTATTCTTGATAAAGATTTGGAGAAGATGGATGTTGGATGAACAGCGATGTGTGGGGTCTTTCCTGACACGCAGTGGACAGCAGGTTGGCGTGCTTACCAGTGAACCCCAGTTACAGCCTCATGCTGTCCACTTCCTTATTGGATTTCAGTGGTTTCATTTACAATTCTGGAAGGAGATTTGTATAACTACTGAAACAACGATTCCTACAAATGAAAAGTAATATAGGTAGTACCACATATTAGGTCTGCCTTCTTTCCATGATAGATTTTCCAGAGGTGCTAAAGGAGTGTTGTGACCATGAGTCCCACATTCTACAGGATCTATTAGTCTCTGTAGAGAGTCTTTCCTCCTGGCTATGTCATTATAGCAACTTTCTCATACTGAAGTGTTTGGTACTGAAATGTTTGACTTGCATGATTAAAATTGAGCATCTATTTTTTTTCCATATGTACAAGAATATCCAGTAGCTTAGAAAATGTTATTGCCATCCACGATTAGAAAGATTTGTGTCTTTTCAGAACTGTATGGATGCTATTTAAATAAATATTGTTATTTTATGGAATGCTCTTCTGTGTTAAAAAAAATATATATATATTCTGATACGCCATATGTTCATTTGTTGTCTTTGATCTAAGGCCTTTGAACAGCAGTCCGCAAAGTGCAGTAATTCTGGCTTGGGACGAGAGCCCTTGTTGCACAGGAAGATAATAACGAACCTCGTTACACCCACAATTACTATCACCAATGGAAAAGAGCTTGGCTGGGGAGCCGAATCATGGCCGATGTGTCCCCGAGATGTCTGATTGCAATAATGGCAACGGCTCCAGGTGACAGTTAGCAGCTGGCACAAATTAAAGAAACATTTCAGCTTCTGAATCAACTGCTTGCAGCAGGGTGGTGTAGAAGAGCATGTGCTTTCAACTGCATTGGGCCCTATTATTGATAATTAAATCTTTCTCACTAACCAGATAACAGGCTGTTGTCTTCCTGAGTCTGCAGACAGTTTCATTTGGTAACTCAGAGGGGTGAACTGTTGAATTACAAAAGGAAGAAAAAGAATTAAAATTCTGATGATTTAGAAGTCACTATTTGCTGTTCCAGCATGGATCTACCTGAAACCAGCAAGTGGATGTGCTCAGTTTGCAGTTCCAAATTTCTGCTAACAAATAGAATAGATTAAAAATACTTCTACTTATATATCAGACCCTCCATTTTCTCTTTCAGTTCATAGTATAATCATGATGTATGTAAAATATCCACTATTTCCTATCCTACCTATCACAGCATATATTATATCATATCCATTAAGCATTTTTACAGCATTAAAAACCCGCTTAAAAAAACCCATTTGCAGGGTATATGGACTCTAGTTGAAAGTTTTCTCTCCTGGGCACCTCAGAGTAAAAGGCAGAGCAGAGTAGGGGGCAGGAGGGGAAAGAGGTAAAGTCTTTAGTCCAGGCATTTTGTCACTGAGTCAGAAATGAGGTTTTGCATCGTTCACATCCTTCATACAGAGGAGTCTGTTTCCAGAATGTAAAGAGATCAAACGTGTCACCTACTGCACACCCAGCAAGAAACAGGACCTTGTGTACCCAAGAGGTGGTTCTGCTCCTCTGTGAAGCCTCTTTGAGTCACAATGCACAGAAAGGAATAGATTTCCTGGAAAAACAGTGTATTCCAGGTAACTCCATGGAAGTCTTTCACCTAGGTGTTATCTCCATATATTATAATGAAATTTAAGTGCTGGGAAATTGTGTGGTTTGAAGGAAATAGAGGAAGGTGGTTTGAATCTTAAAAAAATTAGTATCCTGAGGAGTCCATCTGAGTTAGTCCACACTCCCTAAGAAAACAAATAATATGATTCTATTTTTCATCCATTTGTAAATTCTGAATAGTTTAATGGCTTTTAGTGAAGTGAATCTAGACAGCTTGCTTTGCCTAGTACCTTTTAATAGCAATGCTTGCAAAAAAATTCACAAATGTCACAACTGGATTAGTTAAAAACACTGAATCCCTGTGAACATTTTTGTTGAGAATTATATGCCACAGACACACACATAATTTATTGATGATCCACAGTAACTTTTTATGTGGTTAATTTAGCCTGCGGTTCTTACCTAAGCCCTGAGATGACCTTATATTTGCCATGTGTATCTACAGACTGCTGACATATGGTGACTGAACCCGCCATGGCTTCAGTTTGATTTAGTTTACTTCCCTTTGGGGGTGAAGTAACCTAACTGAACTGCTACCACCTTAGGTGCATGCTCACATATTATCTTAGTTCAACTAATATATTTTAATGTGATTTTACTTATTTTATTAATTCAGACTAATACTTTCCAGATGTCTCCATACAGACAACTCTTAAGTAAAACTGAGTCTTACATTCTGTATAGTTCTGGGGGGTTTGCCTGTGTCGTTAGTTTTTTTCTAAATTCTGTCTTTCTATTTCCTCTTTCCAAACGTGGACAGCTTCTTTGTCACTCTCTAAGGTTTTGCTCCTTACATGAATTACCCAGATGTCCATATTTCTCTTTTATCTTGAATAAGCATAGCATACAGTCTCTCCTAGTCTTGAATTAGTGTAAAAACAAAGGTTACATTGTTAAATTGGAATGTTTTTGAAAATGTTCTTGATAAGGCTCTGCCAGGCTCAGCTCTATGCAATCTGCAGTGTATATACTGCTCAATTTAGTTACATGGGGAAAATATCTTTCATTTTAAAACTGAGTTCTCCTGTAGCACTTGCTAGCTTTTGATATTTGTGCATGTGATCAGTAAACTCATTATCTTGTACATCACAGATCTCTCACGTGCTTTAATACACATGTGTATAAGTTTGTATGTAACAGATCATAGAAATTAATTCAGCTTTTAGGTAGAATTTATTACTGTATACTAACAGATTCTCTATCACACACTAAATTATTTTCCTATGCTCACACAGTTCTTCAATATATCATGAAACTTTCTTTTTCTTGTAATACTGTTATTGACCTCCCTTTTAAAAATGCCCAAAATTTTTTCTATATCTCTAAGGACTGCAGCTGAGGAAACGTGGGTTGCTGCTTGATGAAATTTAATGTTGTTCAAAAAAAGAAGAAAAAAAAAATTTATCGAGAATGAATGAAATAAATTATGAATGCTAGCCGCAGTTCAACATTTTTCATATTTTTCCTCATACTCCAGATGCAAGCTCAGGCATTTGTTGGTAAGGTCTCACTATTATAGCTACATACATATGTGTATACATATATATATATCATATACAAAACAAATTAACAACACTGCTCTTCAGAATCAAATGGTCCCAGTGAGTTTGATGTCCTAATACATTTCACAAACTTCTCCACCTCTAGTAGCCACCAGCACAAATCTGCCCGTGCTTAAAATGTTGGAGAAGCAGGTCTGCTCGACAGGCTCACAGGGAACAAGCTCCCGCACTGACACCCTGCACGCTCCTGTGTGCTCTCAAGGGCACTCCAGCACTGATGAGTCTCCCAGGGGTCTTCAAGCACTGGTAATTTGCCCAGTCACTTGAGACTGACGCAGAGCTACCTGCTTGACATGTCTGTGGGACAAATGCACTTCAGAGACTGAACAAAATAGCAAGAAACACATTTATTAGCCATGTGCTACCCCATATGTATAGCACTAGGGAGGTATATATGCCAGCTTAAAGATGAAATAAGAAAAAAAATTATTTTGTCACTTAATTGCAAGAATAGTGTCAAAAGATTCTAGAAATAAACTAGGTGTGAAAGGAAAGTCCCAAATTGCAAGCAGAGAAATGACAAGGACCTCCATTTTCCTGACAACTTCCTTGGGGAAAGGGAATTGTTCTAAGGATGGGTTAGGCAGCGCTGACAGCTTGTCTGTCTGATTTGTGCAAAGCACAGTGCCTCATTCATCTTGATTTTCTCTATAATTTTTTTTCTCAGTGAAGTAATTAGCAAAAGTGGTTATTTCCATATAGTAGTGGTCAGATGATTTAAAAGAAAAGGAAGGAAGAAATTCTCATTTTAAAAGCAAGAGACCAAGCACAGCTAGCAGAATATGGAGTAAATTCATCCCTAAAAATACAATTTTGCAGGTAATGTTACCCCAAAAATTAGCTCATTTATTCAAATCTATGATCTTTGCATACTTGTTTCCTTCCCTGAACACTTAGCAAAACTTACCAAAATTGAACTCTGGGCTCTCAGTGTACATTTTAATAAAGTAATTAACTGAAAAGAGAACAAGGAAATTCTGAAGTTTGTTTATTTTTCTTTTAAAAAACCCAGCAGTTTACTTTGAAGATAATTTGTCACATGTAGTGATTTATAGCAAGGTTTGAGACTGCAGGCATAACACAGTAACTGCTTGTAACATCCTGACAGCCGCTTTTGATTGTAACATATGGGTATGGATATTGGACCGTGTTAGTTTCTGAATCTGTAATGTTTGTAGGACTGTATGTACAAATATCTCATTAAGTTTGTTCAGCAAATGAGTACATTTGAATTAATTTCTGATCTTGTTGAGGACTCAAATTCCGGGTGGTATTTTCTCTGAGTCCTTGATTTGGAACTTGATTCTTCCATTGATCCAAAAAGTTAGCTGGCCCTAGGTCACTCTCCAAGACAAATTTACTACCTTCTTCTGTCTGAAGAAATCCCTTAGGAGAGAGTTAGAGTCTGTACCTCCATTGTGAAGGATTACTGGGTTCACATAAGATTTCACTGATTTTTGCAAAGTTTAAATATACCAATCTGAGAGTTCAGTAGCTCATTTTACAAATCAATCAATAAAATATAATTTTTTAAATTTATTTTTTAGTGAGCCATGACTTATTGTCAGCTGCTTGGATTGATCTGACAAGTGGTTGTAATTTATTTTCTCTTCAGTTACTCCCTAGTTGAATTCTTCTAAGTCCTCTCTTATTAGCAGGATACAACTCTTCTTTTTAATGATTCAATCTAATAGCATTTTGTTTGCTTCTGCTGTAGGCTATGTGTTCTTTGATGAGAACAGATTTGTAACTTCCATATAGAGCTAATTGGATTTCTTGATTATCTCATTGAAGCTAACCAAAATGACCTTCCCATGAAGTGGAAGTCTGAAAGATTTTCTTTCAGAAATAATAGTCTTTTCTTCCTAGTAAATATTTATTGCTTCAGGTTGGCTAAATATTCTTTTTTTCTCTTTTCCTGTTTTCTCCCTCAAGGGTATCTGCCTTCTATTGAGAGTTACAGCTCTACAGTCGCAGTTTCAAAGAACAAGTCTATTTCTGGATTATAAGTCATTTACAACAAAAATTAAGACCTTGAGTGTATGAAGCAAATATTTTAAGGGGATTTTATCCTAGAAGGCCTGTTTCAAAAAGCTGGTTAAACAAGCCTCACATAACATTTATAAATATTACCAGTTAATGTAGAAGATGACATGAGACAGAGGAAAACATATAGAAGGGAATTTTTGAAAATATTTGCATCAGTAAGGTTACATAGAAATTAATTATTGAGTTTACCATATGCATAGCAAGATCATTTTGGTAGTCTCATCATACATGAGTGTAGGAGAATTATAACTTAGGAAAAATGTATTCCATTAGATTGATTAAACCTGAACCATGAAAAAAGTGATCAGAAACCCTTCCATCCACCTCCCTCTGTAGTACTGATGACAATATTTTAATTAATTTTTCATGAAACTTTTCCTATGACGCTCTTATGTTACTTGTTTAATGCAGCTTTTTCAAGTTCCAAAATGAAAGAGTCCTTCAAATTTATTGTCAAATGTTCTCATCCACATGAATATGTTCCTCAGAATAGGATGACCTTTATTGCTTTCAAGACTGTTAGAAATGGTTTAAAAAACAACTTAAATGAACGTGTAATTTTAGGAGTCTGTTCACAGGCTTGGATTGCGTGGCTCTGTGAAGAGCTGACAAATAGAGATCACCAGCTGAGCAGTACTGGCATATCCCAGGAAGGAGGTCACTCCATACCATAACAGACCTGAGCTGTGATGTTGGAACTGTTGGTAGTTGCTTCCAGACTGGTGTCCTCGGGGCTCAGGGTTTCCCTGCCTTTAGCATTGTTCAGAAGAACAGACTACAGATTCCTGTCCACCAGACCCAGACACCTTCTGGTGCTTTTTCATTGCGAAGAAACTAAACCTTTGCAGCCATGGACAATTTGAAAATGGGAGAACAAAGGGGAGACAGATGCATCTAGTCCATTATATCTGTTGTTTATTGCAAGAAGGCCCCTAGATCTTTATAGGAAATTCCAGTTACCAATCCTGCTTTGAAAGTTTCTCCACGTATATATGGGCAGTATGTGTTCTGTATACTGGAAAACTTGATATCGTGTATTTTTTCCTTTTGAAACCTGGGCTGAAAAGACCTAATTAGTGATAGAAATTAATTTATTTTTAACACAAAATGTTATTTAACACTATATTCATATATATTTTATAGATATTCACCAACTACACAAGATATAGGTGAAAGAGACAAAATGTAATCATACGAAGTGGCCAGCACTCTTCATATAAGACAATCTGAATATTTTAATTGTCTTCTGATACAAGTGCCACCTTATTTTAAGGTATGGGGAAAGGAATTAATCTTCCTTTTAACCACCTGTATTTGCACTTTCTTTGCTGCAGATATGTTTTTTAATTTGCCAGCAATTTGTAATGACATGACTATACAATTCCTTGAGATCTTTAAAGTAATTCTGGTTTTCCATCCCATTTTGTAATTTAGTGAACTGTTATTAATTACAGAAAGATTTTCTTGGCACTACCTTTCTTTATGGCATCCAAATATCAACTAAACTGGCACCTTCATATGGAAACATGCCCTACTTTCGAATATATTGGAGTGGGAAAGGAACAGTCTTTTATTATGTAACTGATTATACACATTCTACAATTCTTGTTTACAAATATTGGTTTTGTTTCTATTGCTATTTTGCATTCTGAATCTCTCTTTTTCCAGGTTTCCATAGCAACTCTTGTACAGCTTGATCATTAGAAAGAAATTCTCTTTAATTGATCTCCTAATGTATAGCTTAATAGTAACTGTTAAGCAGTCTTTTGTTTCCAGGTCATATTTAGGGTTCACATATTTGCATAAAAGCATTTCATTAGCTGAAACCAATCATTATTAGTAATTTTCTTCCTTTAGTTTTTTAATAACTAAATCCTTCATTGAGGTTTTACAAACAGCAAATATTTACAGCTTGTAGAAAAGGCTTTCTCAGGGAGCCAGGATTCTTTGTTTCTGTGAGCAGCAAGAAAATTACAGAGCTTCAAAATTTTGATCACATAATACAAAAAGAAGGTGTCTTTTTCTCCAACTGAAATTTAAATAGACTGTGCTAACTACAGGCCAGAGGCAATATTTAACAGCAAAGTTTCAATATAGTACAAGCTTGTACAAATATGAATAATGATGTAAAAGAAAGCCCAAGAATAACAGCAAATTTCCCCACCGTCACTGGCACCATGAGACAGGAAATTCTTGCACTAAGTTGTGCTCTCCATGGCATCCTTACCTGAAACAAAGTGAAGATACGTAAAAGTAAGTGCAAATTGAATATAGACATTAATTTTTATTTGACAATAAGGCAACCAATTTGATATCTATGATTGTCAGATAAAGAATTGAATATAACCATATGCTCCTTAGCACATGCAATTGCAGATCTATACAAGTATGAAATGAGCTTTACTGAAGATCAGTTGTGCATATGTACCTCTGCAAATATGCAGCTTACTTCATCTTCTTGTGTATGGAAGAACCGAAGCATAAATTTGGATAAACTGAAAATAAATATATTTTCCAGTGACAGGAACTGGGGGGAATCAGCTTTCAGCAGTGCAAGGATACTTTATTTTTCCCTGATCTTCTATAACAGGTTTTATACCCTACTCTAAAAGCAGTTAATATTGAAAGAATAGTTTAAAATAATATCATCAGGCCAAAATGCATAAATATAGGTCACACCATCATGCTAAGCTCCAGAAAATGTAATTAGCATGTGTAACCTTTTCTTCTTTTCCCCTTTTCTTTTTTTTCTCTCTGGCATCCTTGACCCCTGTGTGTCTTTATAGAAACTCTAATAGCATTAACATTATGCTACGATTAAAAAGTTAGACAGCACAACAATGCTGCTTGACAAGATATTTTTACAATCCTTTTTGATGTCATTCTGTTGGGATTGAACGTCCTTTGAACTCTTGCAAATTAAGTGGATGTTCAGTGGATATATTCTCATACGGTATCTCTTTGTGTCATCTGTTAGGTCTCTTCTGCTGTTTGCAATGAAGGATTGGTTTGCATTTATCCTAGCATCTATAATTTTGTTAAACAGTAATTATTCATGCATAGCATGGATTTCAGAATTAGTTCTAAAACCTGGATTTACTATCAATTTTCAGTATGTTGAATGCATGTTTTAAACAAATTGTATGAGGTCTATGCAAGCTGAGCTGATAAAAATGCATTAGCTTCTGTTTCCTGAACTATTTTCATCAATTAACATCAAAGTTTAACCATAAACACAAACCCAGCCCCCAGCATACTGGTAGTGTAATGTCATTACTGGTTGTATCACACTGTGTGTGCCCCAGTCACATTATACAGGCATAACAATAAAAAAGGGATAGAGACTGAAAAGTTCTGTGCAAATTAAAAACATGTTGTGTAAAGAAGAACCAAAGCTTTTTATAGGGTAAAAAAAAGGGAATTATCATAGCATGAATTTTCCTTTCCACAATAACGCACCAGATGAAGTACACCTTTTAAGTCGTGTATTTTCAGCTAGAAAGAAAAACTCATTAATTTTCCTTAAATCTCACTGGTTTTTGAAGTATAGCAAGATGAATAAGAATAATCAATAGTGCAAATCCCCTTTCTTCTAAAAGAAATTAAAAAAACAAACAAAAAAACCCAAAACCCAAAATGACAATAACAAACTAAGAAACAAAACAAAACAAAACAAAAACAAAAAAACCCCACAAACAAACTAACTAACTAACTAACTAAACAAACCAAAACAACAAAAAAAAACAACCAAAAAAAAAAAGCCACGTGGAATTTCTGAAGAATATCACAAGGAGAGATGCCATGGAGTGCTTTGACACTAACAGGTTCCAACAAGCCAAGAAGTATCAACCAGGATTAAAGTAGACAATAAAAAAACCAAGCATCCCAGTGACATTTAGATTTATGAATCCAGAACAGGAACACTGTAGTTAAGCCACACACAGACTTACATGCTTAAGAAAAAGATGCAGTGATTGAAACAGAAGATGCAATTGCTGATAGAAAGTAGTAAACTCAAGTTAGGTTATGATGACTGTACTGTTTCACTTTGGCATAACATTAGAGACAGGAAAAGTCCAGATAATTGGTTGTTCAAAAGGCTGAAAAAAATGGGAAAAAGTGGAAACTCAGTGTAGTATAACCAACTGAAGGGAAATAGAGGGAAGATGTTTAACTTATATACCTGCAATAGGTGTTTTGCTCTTAAGGGGATGAGAAATGGATGTAGATATTAACTTATGCAGAATACTAGAGAGTAGTAATGCTCAGAAAAATACACTAGTTCTTTGATGATAAATTTTTATTATGCTTAAAAAGTACCTTGTTAAAGAGATGTTATTAACCATTCAAAAAACAAGATTTCTGTTGTCCTCCCTTTGTCAGGATTTGTGCATCAAGACACCATTTTCAACTTGTGAGCTCAGACTGTCCTTTTTTTTCTTCCCTGAATCAGTTGCCTATTGGTACAAAATATGGAAATTCTTATCTGTTCTCTCCGTTGTTTGTGATATCTTGTGCTTTTCCAGTGCACAATTCATCCTCTGCATTGTAGACAGGCCTAACTCAGACTTTTTTCAACACTCATCAATTTAAGTGCCTCACAAACTTTAGTGGCTTAATTTTTCAGGTGAAAGGCTATTACTTCCATTATACAAATGCTAAGCTAAGGACCAAAGAATTATTTTCTCAGAGAGAGTTCTATTTCTTGGAAGCTGAATACAGATTAGAGTGAAGAATGTTGATTTCAAGATCTGAAAGAGCAGTCTGTAATGGGCACAGATTTTTTTTTATCTGTCAATTTCCTTTTGCATTGTACCTTCTGTTTTACCTGCTCCAAACAATCCCTCCTCCACTTTTTCGTCTTTATTTGAACACTGTCTGCGCCCTGTAATCTCATTTGCTTTTATAATCTTGCCTGTTCAGCATTTCTCAGTCTTCACATCTCACTTGAAACCTCCTCATTCACTGAGTTTTCTCTTAGCCTAGTTTAACCATTGAAATACCCCATGACCTACCCAGGCTTCATGAGGACTGTTCAATATCCTTTATTCCCTTCCTTGGGCCACTTTTTGGGGCTGAGGTGTGAAAGAAAGCACTGCACAGTACACCTAGTGATTCAAGGCAAATGAGCTGTGATGGGAAGATTACAAGGCAGAGTAGAAGGTCCCTTGCAAAGTGGGAGACTTCACAGAAGACAGAGTAGGCTGATTCCAGGCTTCCTATTTATCTGATCCTTAAGGAACACCACAGCCATGGGCATATCCAGAAGGATGTGCAAACACAAGCAAAGCAGCTAAAGTGGCAGCTGGTACATAGGGGTCCATAGCAGTCCCAGAAGTGCATCTAGTGGAAGCGAGATGCTCCAGTGTGAAGTGGGGGTCAGGTCTTATGGTATGTCGTATCCTGCTTGTGCAGCTGTTTCTATCACTGTAAAATACTGATTGTGAACGACTTTGTGCTGGGCATGGTCTACAGGGAATGCCATGGGCCTTGGGCCAGGAGTGATAACAGCAGTCTCTCGTGTCACAAGTAAACTCTGATAGTTGTGGCTGTGGTATAAAAGGTGAACAGGCTTCACCAGAGGTGATAAGAGGTAATGNCCATACTGTGTGATGTCAGCTCAGATATAAAATCTAAGGGAGAGAGGAGAAATGGGGTGGAGCATTTGTTGTCCAACGTTTGCCTACCAGAGCAATCACTCTGCGTGCTGAGGCCTTGCTTCCTGGGAAGTGTCGGAATATCTCTCACTGATGGGAAATACAGATTAAATTTTACCTTTTCTTATGCATGTGCAAACTTTCACATATTTTTTCCTTTTTTTTTTTTGCTTTAATAAACTGCCTTATCTCAACCTACGAGTTGTTTTCCATCTTAATCTCCCCCCCCTGTCCCACTGGGAAAGGGAATGATAGAGTGGTTTGGTGAGCACCTGGCATCCAGCCAAGGTCAAACCACTATAGGCCCCTGAGGACAAAAGGGAAGACGTGAGGGATGCAGAGCACGAATTTTCGAGGAGTATGCTACTTCTGGCAGTAAGAGCAAGGCTCCCCATTCTGTGCACACCCAGCCACCCATAAAATACTTACAGATATAAGGCATCGAGAAGGGCAAATGTGTTCTCTTGGGGGAAAATCGAGGTAGACAGCTCTGTGGACTCTGTTGGGATCAAAGATGAAAAGAGGCAGTGAATAGTCTTTGCTTTTGGTGACTCATGTGGGGAGAGGCACTCATTTGCCAGTCTGAGTTATCTTCCAGAGGGGTGCTAACCAAAATTGCTGGAATTAATAATATTGGATCTGCTTTTAAGGATAAAACATGCAGGAACAGCTAAGAAATTATAAATTTATTTTCATAATATTTGCTTAGAATTAGCAAATAATGTTAGATAAACTTACTGTCTACAAATATTGAGATTTATAGTGAGTGAGCTGTGGAACATAAGGAAATGGATATATCTACCAAATTGTATTTAAGCTCCTCCCAGTAAATTGCGGCACAGCAAGAATGATCTAGTAATTATACTGAGCCAGAACAGTCTTGTGGGTCTTTCTTGTCGAGTGAGAGAACTGTGCTTTAGGGAAAAGTTGGTATTCCTGAAAAGCTCTAATACCAGGCTTTGCTTTCCTAACAATATATACTCTGAAGTTCCAACCTCTGGGACGGAAATTGCAAACCACATAGCCAGTTTATACACACATTAAAAACTGTCACAACAAAAGGCAGGAAACAATCTCTATGGAGGGTGCTTTCAGTTTCTGCTTCCCTTCATATGTTTATTTCCAGAATCTTCTTATCACTAATCCTTCCTGGAAAAAGTGTTTGGGCATCCTGCCTCCATGCAACTCAGCTGAATTGCAACTTGTTCTCCTAATCTCCCTACTTTTCAGTGTTTTGTAACATCTATTACTACATGAACAAATTGAAGGGAATTACTATTTTCCATATATGGATGTGATCTCTGCCATACCATTCAGACCAAGGCTGAAAAATGCATCTGCTTTATTTATTGATACGGATGTAACTGGGTAGTATAACATGAGTCAGTTACAAAACTAGAACATCTTCATGGTATATATATTTGTGGGTATGCAGTACAGATATCAGAGTGTGACACACAGTCATTTGGTAGGTTGCTCCTTTCTCCATCATCCCACTGAAATTCAGGGTGTTTTCTTAAAGCGCAGGAATAAGGGAATGGAGTAACAGAAGCACATGAGAGAGCTATTTCCGCAAAAATTTGAAGAAGAACCTTTAAGAAATGTTATTCTTGATGAATAATTATCAAGACAACCTGATTTGTAACAATACTATCAATAGCTAAAAATTTCCTCAGTAGAGGAAGAATGGGAGAGAACAGGAGAACTTGTACAATGCTGTAATAATCTAGCTAAATGAGTATATTATTCCAAGAAGTGCTGACCTGCGGCAATGATTTCCTCAGCTTTCTACAGAATGTAGAGCTTCCTGTGTCCTATTTCTCACAATAAAGTTTTAATAACAGTAATTTGATTTTAATATAGGCTGGAATTATATTCAAATTTCTTCAACCTTCTTTCTGAATTTCAGAAAAAAGTGCAGATATGAAGAGCCAGAAAAAGCACATTGTCCCTATCAGATAAGAGAGAAAAAACAGACTATCCAAAGGATCATACCAAAACATGAAATTTACACGAAATATATTATAAAGTATAAAACTACACCATCTTTTGCAAAGCTTGACAGTGCAAAGAACTAAATCATCTAAGACAGACTTTTGTACCAACTATAATAATGAATTTTAGGTGCTCACAGTTAATTTCATTCAAATTACTGCCCAAAACAATGAAAACAATGTATAAATAAAAGAAATGAATGTCCTACTTAGATACAAAAAGAAATATGTAAATTCCTGATTATCTTGAGTGAGAACAAAGTAACATGCTTGAAAGAAAAGAAAGAAATATTTATTCGAGCTAATGTTCAAAAAATGAAAAAACAAATACATTGAGAAGTAATTTTAAGAGCTGGAGAATATCAAAAGGGGAAAAAAGACAAGAAGGAAGTACAGTTAGAAGCTTTTAAAAATATCATAATTATAAATTGTAATTTAGAGTGTAATATGACAGTTCTGAAAGACTGAATGAGAACAAAAATGAGAATAAAAGGAGAAGGATGGTGGGAAAGAGTCAGTGATCACAGAAAATGCCACAGTGAGAATTTGAAAATGAGAGCACAGATGAATCAGAAGACTAAAGTGAACAAAAGAAAGGTGAGAGATGTCAATGAATGCAAGGCTAAAATTATGCTTCCTGTAAGTTTTTGGACATACTGATCCTGCTTAAGGGAACAGCTTAAAAGACCACAGTATTTAAAAGCCAAGACTGAAAATACCAACTGCATCCAGTGCACATTTTAAAAACCACAGTAAATATCCTGTCTGTTGTACAAGAAATGCCATGTGAAATACCATTTTATACACTTCTATATTACTTCAGTAAACTAAAGATAGTTTGTGGTGAAAGCAGTTTTCACAACCATAGATTTTAAAGTCAGAAAAAACTGTTAGACTTAATAGACTAATTAACTGTTAGGCATAATACTTGGGATACTAAAGCTGCAAAAAAAGCACATCTTCAGGCCTGTTTCTGTCTGATAATTCACAAGGTCATCCTGTAGCCTGATAGGGTTGAATTTGCAGACTACTGAAATATTGCAAGGGTCAATAATTTAAATAATTATTTAGTACTTAACATGATACATTTTATTGCCTGGAAAGTCTTAAATAAAGGTATTTACCAGTTACACTAAAAACTGGTGCATTGCCTCCTGTGCCAAAACTTTCAAGGGAAATAAATGGAGAGCTATACCTTGACTCAGCCTGACTTAATGTCATCTGATTTAATAGGAAACCTGCTAGTACAGAAAACATGCCAACTGGGTTTAGTTGTTACTGGTTATACAGAAATTAGTTCACCTCACTGGGAACACAGTTCAGATAAAAGAAAAATATTAGGCTGACAAAAAAAGTATTTTTAAAGTACAATAAAATTTTCAATATGTAATATTTAAGCAATGCAATGAATCCATCCCAGCTTGAAGGTTTTTACGTAATTCTATGCAGTCCAAGATTAGCAACATGCTTTTTAAGTCAGGATTAAATTGAATGGAATCCAAAATAAAGATACCTCACTGAGATTGTTCAATTAAAGCCTCCAGAGTTGTGCTTTTGCCTAAAGTAAGCTCTTATATTTCTTGCCTGAAAAAATTATGAAAAGTACCTAAAAAATCATGTACTTTCTAGGGACAGGTAGCTGATTAGAGTTAATTATCAAAGTCAAGAACAATTAATGCAGCAAGCCAAAACCATAGGTAATTTTCCCCCAAATTTGGCATATATAATCAAAATCTTTGTAGGTCTTTTACAGAATATAGTAAGGGTAAAAGCTGATTTTATGTACATTCAGAAAACATTCATTCTCTATGTAAAAAATGTAAGCCAAAGAGTGACTCCTAATATGAGGAAGCAATCAAGTTTGTTCAGCACTCATGTTCTTAAGGTCTATTGCTGTTGAACTGTAAGTGAAACATAAATATATGTATAATATAAATCCGTAATGTCATTGGAAATATGAATGTGGCATTGAATCTCATCTAGTAAGGTTTTTGACTGACAGCTCAAGCCAGAGTTACCAATCTGAAACAAAAGAAGAAGCAGAAGAAAGAAAATCTAGATTGATGGAGCAATCTTGCTGCTATTCAAGTCAATGTAACACTCTCATTCAAGCATGATCAGGCTCCCTTTGTGCTCTATACTAAGTACATAGGACTCACCATCTTAGTGCAACAGGGCTCACCTAAGGGGAAGGTGAAATTTAAAATTTCTCCTGGTCATTAGAGTTAAGACAATTACTAATATAGTCATCATGCCTGTGTTTATAAGTACAAGTGATTTTAGCAAAAATTAACTGTTTAAAATCCGAGTACATTTATTTTTCCTGAAATTTTCCAAATTACAAACTGAACTTAATTTCTTGCATTTTAAGTCTTTCATTACTTATTTTACTGCTATCCTTACATCTTAGAACCACTTATTCTGAAACAGATAATAAGTTGTTTTTTTTTTTACTCAGGTGCTTACTGGGGGTCTGTGTAAACAACCTTTGAACAATTCAGAATTGTTTTTTTAGTTTTCTTAACAGCTTGATATTTCTTTCCAGCAGAAATCTAGCTGTGACAGGTGTACGTTCTTACAAAACGAGTTCTTTTACAGAGGTTGATTTGGCAGATTTGCGTATCTAGGTGTATTGCATTTGCATAGCAAGGGTGGGGTAGTAAGGAAGCCCTGGGAGAGCTTCTGGGAGAAGATGCCAGGAGTTGTCTCCATGAGGGCCAGGGCCACTGCCAGCCAGTTCTGAGAAGGATTTGCTGCTGCCCAAGGCTGCACCCATTGGTGGTGGTGTCAGTGCCTCAGGGAGAAAATAAAAAGCCTGCTGTACAAGTGCAGCCGGGATAAAGGAGTGAAGACGTGGGACACATATTCACAGTCAGTGAGGGAGGGACAGGAGGTGCTCCAGCTGCTGGAGACCACGGAGAGGCAGCTGTGTCCCTACAGCCCATGGAGGTCATGGTGGTGCAGAGATACACCTGCAGCCCAGAGGAGACCCATGGTAGAGCAGATGGACATTCTTGAAGGATGCGTGACACTGTGGACAGCTCACACTGGAGCAGGCCTGACAGGACCTCTGGACCCTGTGGACCCCTGGAGAGAGGAGCCCACACTGGAGCAGGTTTGCTGGACAGACCTGTGACTCTGTGAGCGACTCATGCTGGGAAGAACTGTAGGAATTAATTGTGGATCACCACTGTGCGAGTAAATAAATATATTGACAAGCTATAGCCATGATGGCAAAGGTCAGACATTAACTGTACCACAGAAATGAAAGTGCATGACCGCATCCCTAATTTAGGTACCTGAGCTATTAGAAGTGTTTTGGGGACTGCCTATGGAAGGTACTTTTCTAAAACCAGCTCCCTTTCCATAGCAACTTTTATGAAATTACAAATTTAACTGCTCTTCTCTTCCCATGAACTGAATAACAAGAATATCAACATATGACATTTTTATTTTCATTGTCCTGGCCAGGCACAGATATGTGGGACATTTGTCTATATTCCTCTCACTGGACACCACATGCAGTGCCTCCACGCACATAACATCTCTGCTCTGTACTTATTTTAGGACAATTGCCTCTCTCCTCAAGGAGGTATCTGGATTCTTACGTTAGGTTAATGATGGTTGTTTCTGCTCACCAATGAGAAAAAAAGCTGAATTGTCCAGTGAACTGAACTGCTGTCGGATTTTCAAAGCCGCATGACTTTGGAAGTCTTCTTGCTGGACTTTCAGGTAGGCTCAGCAAGCAGAATGATCCTTTAATTTAAATGCAGTGAGCAGCATCGTCTTCTCCCGAGACTGGCTTCCGGATGTAAATACCGAGACCTTCAACATTACCTATTTAAAGGCAAAGTAGGTCATTATCTGCATGCACTGAAGTAAGGCAGAATTTGAGTTTCACTGCAATTTTTTACTTGAAGAGATAGTGGGATCTTGAAAAATAACAGACATTTTGGCAAAAAAAGTGAATTTCTCTTTCAAAACCAATTTTAGAAGTGTTGCGGAGCTTTTGATGCTGGAAAAGGGTTTTCAGAACTCTTCCTACTGATTTTAAACACATTAAATTTCATAAAATTAAATTAAACTCATAGCATTCATCCTTTTAAATTTATAAAATATATTTGGTATAAAAATCCAAATATTATAATTTTAAATGTATTTATTATAATACATTGAGACTGATCCTTAGGTGTATAAATTATTATACTAATTTACCCAGTTAGCAGCTTAAGCTCTGGTGAACGCACTTTGCTCTAAGTCCTTTAAAATCGAGGCAAAATCTTTGAAGAGTGCAGCACAAAGCAATGAGTACTTCTCATATCCACAGCAGCGTTAAGAATCTCCTTTCAGGTGGGATGCAGGCTTTATTCTAAAACATATATCTTTCACCCTAAAAAGTTGGAGAGTAAAATCATTGAACATTCTGAAATTACAGCAGCTGACCTTATGAAAGACTCAATTTTCACAAGATTTATTTTAAGTAAAATCATTTGCTTATCTGTAAATTAGTATTAGTCAGATTCAAGTCTGAATCTCTGTATCAAAAAAACACTTCTACAGATTTGTAAAATTTCATATTTAGTTAAAATCTATTGTAAGCTAAAGAAAATGAATACTTTTGGAATATTTCAAATGATAATGTTGTCATTATGAAAGTATTAATAAATATTGTTTATAACTGTTATAACTACAGTCAAAGACAGTTCAGCAGCTCAGGTCATTCTCAAGTAGTCCCAGAGGGATTCAGGGCAGCTCAGTCAGCCTGGCAGCCCCAGTGATTTGCCTGCTCTCAGGGATGCTGCCTGGTCACACACGAATGGGGAGAGGCAGTGTGCAGCCTGGCTTTGCAGCACCACCCGTGTCCGCGTGCTCTGGGGTGCTCCAGCACACAAGGGCAGCTACAGTTTTTTCTGAGGCAGCCTGTGCCAGTCAGTGTCAGGCCCATGTCTTTCCTTTGCCACGGGAAGGCAGTGACCTCGACAAAACAAAACGAAACAAAACAAACCTTTCTCCAGTTCTTTCTCACATTTGCTTTAGCTTAGGAGAAAGTTATGTTTGGAGCACATGGAGGATGATGTTCCATTCACTGGAGCACCAAATTCCCTTCTTGGTTTGTTCCTTCCTGGTTGTGATAGACACCCTCTATTGGACCCACGCAATTCAGCCTGCTTTTAATCCCAGGGGTTGCAACAGAGATTTCAAACAGGCTGTTACTACTGATTCAAATTGTTTACTCCTTTGCCCTTTAACAGTAACTGCTAGAAAGCATATTCACTTTTTTATTTAAAGAAATAAGAAGGAAACATAGAACCTTAACCTTTCTTTAAAATGTTTGCTTAATACTTATTTTATTAGCCTGGCCAGTGTTGGTTTAATTCTGAAAAATAAAATAGAAACCAGGACATTGTTGAAGGTTTTTTGACCTAAAGGATCATATAATAAAAGTTATTTTAGTTTTTATCCGTGTTAATATAGACATTTTACTCTCCTAGACTGCTAATGTTCTTCCTTCTAGTGTGTCAATACAGGACTGGAATGGCTTTCTGGGTCACTGAGTCCATTTGCCTCTAATAACAGATATTGTTTCTTCATAGTTTTTTTAAGGCGTATTATAAATGGCTTTGCTTTTTCTTTTTTATAGTTTAAAATTTCTAATGAAGGTTTCACATATTTTCTTAAGCATTCATTTGGCTTGTTAGAAGAAAATGCTATTGAATCTGTTTGAAAGAAACGATCATTTCCTCTGAGCAGAAAATTGCTACTTGGTGCAAAGAAGTAAAATTATTTAATCTTTAATCTCTTTGGGTAGCAGTCCAACTCCTTCCAATCATTCTTATTGTCTAAGAAAGATCAAAATCTCCAGGTCTTCAACACTCCTTTTCAGATGATGCTACTTTTTCATGCAGAAGATCTTGCCACTCATCCCAAAACTAATTGATTTACATTTTCCAATATTTTAGACCCTCAAGATCAGTCAGTTATGGCCAGTTGACAGCTACATGTCACTTTTGCTTTGATTACTCAGTTTTGCTTGCCTGTAAGTTTTACTTGTGTTCCTGTCTAGATTTTTTTATTTTTTAAATGTCATTAACAGAAAGAGACAGATCAGTCCCGGGATACTTGAACTTCCTAAATAGCCTTCATAGAACCCAATAGTTCTTTGTCAGTAAACTTTTTTGTCCTTTACAGTTCTTCGTCCACCTTACAATGATTTTCTTAATCCCTGCACTCTCTAGATGAAGTAGTAATTTCCTATGTAGCCCCATATCAAATACTTCAGTAAATCAAGTTTGATTTACTTATTTCCTTCTGTAGAAAAAAAAACATTGCCAGAAAAGGGTATCAGATTAGTCCTGCCTTAATCAAACCTATGCTGCATTTTCTATTCTATCTCAATTATTTTATTCAACTCTTTGAAAGGTAAAGCCTAGCATACTACTGAGATCAGACTAATCTCTTCTTACCCTTCTCTTTCACCTCTGCTCCTTTATACCAACTCTTGACATTTTCTATCCTGTAATCTTATGGCTGTGCCACTGATTTGATAGATTTCTTTAAAATGTTTACCCCCTCCACATTCAGATCTCAGAGGTCAGTGTAGTCAGCATCTTTGGTAATGAGTTCCCTTAATTTATTAAGGTTTGCCCTTTTGAAACCCAAGTTCTCATTGCAAACCTACTATAATTTAATTTAAACTGAATCAGTTCACCATCACTCAATCAGACATTTTTTGTACTTTCAGCCCTTTTTAAAGCAACATTTTTTAGACTTTTTTCATGTGTGGTAACATCATCTTTTGCTGGCTCAAGATTTAATGGATTAAGAATGTAATAACAATTAAACACAGAACATCTTGCTCTAGTACAGATGCTACCTGCTCAAGCCCACAGGGACTTTAAAGGAGAAATTGAAAGTAACTGCTGCAATATTCCACCTGGATGTCCAGCTGAGCTCTGAAATAATATCAGACTGAAAGGAGTGTGAAGGTGAAGGGTTTTGATATTAGCAGACTAGTTTTTTCTCTAGATAAAATGGACAGAAAGAAAAACACATTTGTGCCTGGAACAAAACCAGAAAGAACAAAGTCAACTTCAAAAATTTTTTTTCAGATTTTTCTCTGGAAATTAGTCAAAGATACGATACTAGTTGCTCCTATCTATCTCCTTTCAGTCTTATGTTTAAAACTGTCCCTTCATAGGAGTTGTGGACTGACTTCACTAAATAAAAGTGTATTTCTCCAGAATGCTTCTTCTGCCTCGAATTTTCTAATCTAGAAGTAGAGTTTTGAGTTTAATACCCCATAGTGGATTTTGCTTCCTTGGATATATGCAATCAGTTATCAAATCCATGTACAATTATAGCACCTGCAGCATTCTGTTTCAAGCTGTATTATTGCTCAACTATATTTCGTCAGGAACATTTCCTTTCTTTGAACACACTGTCTTAGTTGCATTTGATATCTGCCTGGTGAGGAGCAGTGAGTAGCCTCTTGCTTACTGTCTTCCTTGGTCACTCAAAATTTTTTGGACTACCTTATCTCTCTGTGGTCATCCCTTCTCTAACATGAAAAGTTATCATCTTCTCTTAGCTATTTTCTGCTATACAAATTATTTATTCCACATGAGTTTTAGTAAGCATGTACTGCACTTAAAGAAGCATGTGTGAAATTTTAAAAGGAAGAGAAATAAAAAGTGTTTTCTATGAGAAACATTACAGCCAATCTTCGTTCTTTTCTCAGTGAGCAAACAGATATTTGAGGAACACAATTATTAGTGGCTTTTTTACACCATATGCCCTTATTACTGTTACCTAAGGTCCCTTTGAAAATCTAGTTCAAACAAAAGCCATGACAGATCAGCTGTGTTTCCGAAAGATGTAAACAGAGATCTCTTGCAGGTGCAGTGCCTCTCAGCAAACAAACAGGATCACAGTATCAGTCAAATACAAACAGTCTATCCTTAGCATTCACCTAAGATTAGAGCTGGTCTGAATCAAAAAGGTTTTTTTGGCAAAACATGTTTTACCAGGCTCATCTACTTTGGCCCACGACTTGTACCCAGCAGCATAAATAATCACCAGTGACACTGGATAACTTAAGACACTGCTCCTGATACACGGTGTTTGCAGAAATGTTTTAACATTTCATCCCAAACTACTCCTTTTCCTCTGATGGAAACAATTCCACAGTAGTGAAAAGGCTCAGGAGAATATGCAGCAAGAGTCCCCAGGAGAAGCCCTGCATAGCATAATGAAAAAAATTCTCAGCAGAAACATTTAACTGAGCTGAAACTAAAGTGAATGAACAGAAAAACAGCCCCAAGCATCTTATTTCATACAACTGTGAGATCAGCTCCTAAGCGTTGCATGCATGTGGAATCTCGAATTTAAAACTAAACTTTCCACAAGACAATTGTCTAACCCCAGCTTCGTGGCTACACGGTGGAATTTGAGATACAAAGCATATAAAATTTAACATGTACTTTTGAAGAGCAATATTAGCCCATGAAAAGAAAATAGAAGCACACTTTATTGGAAATGAATAGGTAATCTGTACTTGGAAGGTTACCCTGTTCTTCAGTAGTGCCATGCATAAGAAAGAGGAGCTGGCATGTGCCCTCCTGTGCTCACACTAGCAAGGCAATTCTTAGACCGATGGAATGAAGCTAAATTTGAGTGCTGAATGTAGCAGGAATGATTTGTTACCTTTCAGTATAAAATATTCATTTGTTAACTATGAGCAATAATTAGCTCGAGGCACAATTAGTACAATAACTTCCAGTAATTTTGGTCAGTGAAGCCCACATTTTGCTCATAACATTTAATAAAATATTTAAAAGTGTGACTACTTTTATATAATCATCTTTAAAAACCACACTAAGTTATTTTAATCAATATACTTGTTTTAAGTAAAAGCCATTTAATCTTCTGACTTATGCATTAACCTTCCATTAAGTATTAGTGAAGAAGTTAAATGCACCTTAGTCAATAATGCTAATGCAGGAACTGTTGTATTACCTTTGGAGAAATGCGTATTCATATTATGTTAAAGTGGCTATCCTTAACGATTAGCTATTATATGTCAGGAAACTGATCATAAATTTGAAATATTCTGTAGAAAAATGAATTATAATGTTGAAACTGAGTTCTCTGTACTGTAATAATTTTGAAATGAGGTCATCTACTTCTCCTGGTCAGTGCTTTTTAAGGCAATGATATTGAAGTGATGAAGATACCCTTGATGATACTCTGACCTCACCTTATGGTTTTGCATCTTGGTAGGTAATAAATGAGACTGGTAATTGCACCATACTAAAGGAAAATATATGAATCTACCCACAGATATATGGAGAAGTATTTTTAGCATAAATTCTCACTGCTTTTTTTCTACTTATAAATACCTATGTGTACCACTAGACCAGCAAAATGCTACAGTTATGCCAAAAGATTCTCTGAGTTTTAGCTTAAATTACAGTGTCAAACCACCTGCTTATAGATCTTATTCTATATGACTTTTTCTACCTTTTCCTCCTTGAACAGGTTTTATACTAAACCAGTTTGTCCTGCAAGACATATTTTTTGCACTAACCTGGCAAAACACTTTCACGGTGGGATAGTCCCTTTTCTCCTGTTCTTGTCTGCATATTCTTGCTTTTTTGCTTCTGTGAGATCTACTGCCTCTGTGGATACTAGGTGAGCTGATTCAGCTGCCTGATCTAATACCAAACATTTTCTTTTTTTTTTTATAGAGAGAATATTTTTCTCTTGGGTCAACCATCAAAATCCATTTTTCCTTAGTTTCCTGGTAGCTAAAGCCAGTATGAGGGAAGAAAACCTATGGGCAGGGAATTCAAGAGAGTCCATATCTTTTTTCAGTAGTCAATTTTTAGTTTAGATTGTTTTTTTGACACAAAATTGTGCCTACATAATACATAGTGGATGTCATACTGCATAGTGCAAGTGATCGTGAAGGAGACATCAAAAATTTCCTTAGGTGAAATTTCCTTAGATCACACAAGTGATCTGCAAAAATGTGTTGTAGTACAGACTTTTAATTTCAAGAAAGATGGGGGGATGGGGCGGGGGGGGAAGGAAAGGGGAAGTACATGTACCTTTGCAAATAAAAATAAAACAATTTTGCCTGTCTTTGAGAATGGGCATCAAAAGCTCTCAGGATGTCACTTTTTTTAAATTGTAGAATTTATTCCCTCATGGTATAGCGCTGGTTTTTTCAGATCTTTGTTTCAGCACTGTAAATTATTATTCTGCTCACATTCACCTCTGCTTGTCCTTTTTCTATCATTTCAGTACCTTCTGCTGACTTTACAAAATTGTGTCCCTGAATCCTTAAAGGTACATTTGGTTTTCTATGGACTCAGTACATTTGAAGAAACCCAAGATCTCAAAGGTAGGATTTAATAGCTTGTTAAATAGTAAATTACAAATACAGGTTGACATTCATATAGCAATATAATAATATAATAGTTCATATCAAAACACTGAGAAATCTCTCCTCTGAATTCTAAATACAACACCTTTTTTGAATATTTCTGGATTTTAGGAGCTTTTTTCCTACCTCATAGGCCAATCTCACTTTTTTGTCACTATCATTCATCTATACTTTAAACTAGAAAGAAATTTAAATTATTATATAGAACATTCATGCAATGGATTGAAGATCCAAAATACCTTCCAGCTCCTTCAAAAATACCAAGATTTTCATTCAGTGATCATTAAAATAAAAAGCTGGACAACTATTTCCACGTCTTCCTTACCCAAATATCTAGCATTTCCTTTCATCTGAGAACTTATAATACTTCAGAATTCTGGAAAGTTCAATGTTGAACACTAAGTTCAAAAACAAGCTCTGGCTATGGTCACTATGGTCACTAGATTATTGCAGCTGCAGGCTGCTTGGAAATGCCATTACTTTCTTACAACATATAAAACGTGCTACTGAAAAGTACTGGCTAGGCATTTTGTTAGTGAGACTGTACTACGAAATACTCTATCATATTATAATTTCACTCTCTCTTCCATATGGGTAAAGTTTGACACAAACCATTGAAATTGTTATGTCCCTAACAGCTGGAAAAGAGAAGAAATAGATTCTCAGTATCTCCACAGCTACTTGGAATGTACTACTTTGAAACAAGTAGGTTGCTAATGTAAAACAACTTACCAGCCTTACAATATTTTAAATTGTGTTTCTGAAAAATGCACATATCTTTTTCTTTATGCATAAAATCCATTTTATCTTGAAGCACTACAAGACAAAGCATATTTGTTTACAAATAGTAAGAAAAAAGTTCCCAAAATTTCTTGTGCTTGAAACATAATATGAACTGAAACGATGACACTGTGATATAAAAACCACTCTTCTGTAACACTGAGGTATCTCTACTAACTCTCTTTTCACTTTAAGTTGTCAGTTTTGGTTTCAAAGATGTATCATTTGAATAGTTATGTCAAATACCTTCTTCACTCCATTATCTACTTCTTTCTGATTCGCATCGTCTGAGTTCGATCCCTTTCTTACAGTTCTGACACTTGAAATGTTTCTTTGGTGCATTTCTTTCAGTGGATGAGAACATTCAGACACAGTGTTAATGATAAACAAACCATTATCAGTTGGTCAGCTCTTCCCTTGACCAGTTTTTGACTTATGGTCCTTGCTTATGATTCTTAGTCTAACGAAATTTCTAATTTTTAATCTTCTAGTAATCCACATTTAAATTAAAAACCCTAATTAGGAGGTCTCACACTTAAGGCACCCATTCCATCTCCTCCCTTCTTAATTTCTCCATGATTGTTCTTCATAGTCCTTTCATAAGATTGTCAATTTAATTCCTTGGTTTTGTTTCCAAATTCCCTTTATGCATTTCACCCCATAAAAATCTTCCACATCTTCTTTTTCAGAAACTCCTTCTCACACAGGTGTTTCTTCAGAGTCTGCCACATCTTTGCCACTCTCAACGATATGTGGTGATGACTGATGCATCACTGAATGATACCACCGTATCTACCTTTTCTCTTCCTTTTAGGTTGCTCATTTATGCCTTAATGGGTCCTCCCACTGCTGCTTTATATTGAGGATGGTATTTCATGCAGGAAAACATCCACCTCCTGTAGTAGTGAAAAACTTTGATATTATCTTTGGTCAGCACAGTCCACAGAATAGACATCCATCTCTCTGATCACCACATGCAGCAAAGCATTTCCTTGCAAATATTAGTAAATTCAAGCATTATCATAGAAACAAAAACCCACCACTCATAATGTATGATGGGAAAAGATGAAAACATTCAAGGTAAATGATAATGTCTCATATCCCCTCAAAAGTAGGAAATTCTCTACATTAACTGTCTCTGTGACCTGTGTTGTACAGCACAAGGCACAAAACACAGAACACAATTCCATGACTCTGAACCATTTGAGCTAATGCTGAATCTAAAACCAAAACATATCAGATTGGAAAATTTTGTCTATCAGCATCCACTTCTGTTTAACTGCCTGCCCTGATCTCCCAAATTCCTCATCTTTGCTAGTAATCTTTCTCTTCTTCTCCCCAGTACTCAAGATCTTAGCTGAAAACACCTCTTCATCTTCCCTCTCTTCTTCCAACTCATCAAGTCTTTCAAATACTTTTGAACATATTTTCACACTTTTGAGGTATACCTTTTTTTACTGTCACTACAATGAAGTCTTCTATTTGGGTCCTCATTCATATCTTTAAAAAATCAGACATACTTTATCTTGGTCTTCTCAGAGAAAACACTTCTCTATGTTTCAACTCTTGAAAATAGGCATTGTATCTTCTCGGTCTGTTAGTTGGATTATACTAATTATATTCTTACTCTTCTGTTCTAAAACATAAAGTTTAAGACTATTTTATTTACATATTTAAATAATAAATTGTTTAAAAATGTGTCTTCTACTTGTTTAAACTTGTTATTACCTCTTAATTTTTCAGTTATTCCAGTCTCCAAACTTCAACTGCCTGCTTGTCTGTTTTTTCCACTACATCACTTTCAACACTAAGTACCTTGTTTTCAAGAACTTTTCAGTCTTTCCTTCAGTTTATCAACTGGGAAACAACTACTTCAGTAAGAATGCTTAAAAGAAATTTATTTGATATTTAACTGGTTTTGGCTGTAATGATCTTACCAATAAAAGAAAACCTAATAAAATAAAGATAAGGCCTCTTCCTATAACTACATCAGCTAACGTAGTTGAGAGTCAAGTTTTCAAGAACATGAGAACATATGTCCCTGAAAGCTCATCTGCTTGTTTTCTTTCTTCTCTGCCCTAATGTTAAAAGAAGCATTTGTGTTCATTCAGAAAAATCCAACTAAATATTTTTAAATTGCGTCTGTGATTGCTGCTGTCTATTCCATCTGTGAGTTTACTCACTGTAAAGCAATGTACCCTACAAAACTGTTACAGGTAGTTTTTAAAACAGACTTTGTCAAAGTGATGCAATAACAGGATTTTGTAAATTTGCTGGAATCTTGCCTCTTTTTTTGTTTGGTTGTTGTTGTTGTTGTTGTTGTTGTTGTTGTTGTTGTTGCAGGAAGAAAAAATAGTAAGGGAGGTAGGATTTGCTGCTTAGTTTAACAGGATGTTTAAAATATATCAAATTTCATTACAATTTAAATCAGAAAATACTTTTTAAAATCACGTAAGTTTTTTTTTTCATTTCATTTTGTTAATTTTCATGCCATTCTGAATTTTGCAGCTCTTTGTGCTGAAAGTCTATTGTACATCTACTGACATGTTTTGAAATGGATAAACTCAAAATTCTCTTGGTATGGAATCACTTAAAATGGGAAATTTAACTCCTATTTTAAAGAAGTTTTAACCTTCCTATTTTAACCTGCTAGAGGCTAAGCTTTTCTGAATAATAGGCAGCAATCAAGTTACATCAATTAATTTCCTATTCCATTTTCATAGAAAATACTAAAAAAAAGTTCCCATGTAAACTTACTGGTATGCAATACTTTAAATTCTTGCTTGTGCCAGTCCTCTATTCATTAGAGGTAGAGAAGAAGCAGCAAGGACTGAGTGAAGGCCAACACAAGCCGTTGGTTAAGCTGCTCACGAATACTTTTTCCCGGGGCTTTTCCAAGTGTCAGTTTCCCAATGGACAAATTTTTTGGCTATAAATCTTGCAGCTGTTCAACCTGGTGAAGTTGGTAATCAAAAAATAGATCAAAAAAAGAGAATTTTAGATGCTTGTGCCCTTTAAAAGGCTGGAAAAACTATAGGGATTTCACAGAGTAATTTACCCGCACAGTTTTAATCCCTAACCTTACTGTCAAAATCCTAAACATTCATCTTTAGCATAATTCCTTTCACTTTCACTTTTTTATATTTTTGGCATTCCTTTCTTGATGTGCTTTGCATGAATTCTAACGCCAATTTATAATATACCAAAATAATACTTGAAATGTCTTAGTGTAACTTTCATTGTACATTTTGGATAGATACCTTCACTTGTAATATAAGCTTTTGAAAAGTATCCAGTCTAATCAAACTTGACTTTCTCAAAGGTCCACGGATTCATTCCATAGGCTTTAAACACTTATTTCAGGACCAACACAAGCACCTTTTGGAGGTTCACAATTACCACTGACATTCTAGGAAAAGTGTGCAGTAATGGAAAGCACAGAAAATACATCAAAAGTAATGTTTTGAAAACATATTTTGAAATTCTAAAGTAAGGGAGTTCATTACCAGAATCAATATATTTTCAAAGAGTCTAAACCAAACCTTTTTAAACTTTGGATTCACCTTCTTGTGATTTAACCCCAGCCATTAAGTACCAGGTAGCTGCTCACTCGCTACTCACCCACCCACCTGTCCCACTAGGATGGGATAAAATGAAAAACATAAAACCTGTGAGCTGAGATAAGGACAGTTTAATAATAGAAACAAATTAATATATAATTATAATAATTGTAATAATAATAATAATAATGATTATGAGAGACAGAGGGATAAAGCCCCAGAAAGGCGAGTGATGCACAGTGACACGGTTGCTCAGCACCTGCTGACCGATGCCCAGCACGTGTCTCAGCAGTGCCTGCCCCTCCCAGCCAACTCCCCCCAGTTCATACCCTGGCCATGTCTGTCTGTGTACGGAATATCCCTTTGGCCAGGTGGGGTCAGCTCCCCTGGCCGTGCTTCCCCAGCCTTTAGGCACCTGATGGCTGCAGAGCACAGGACACTGAAATGTCCCGGATTTAGGGCGAGCACTGCTGAGCAATATCCAAAATATTGCTGAGTCACCAGCATGATTCTCACACTGAATGCGAAGCACAGCACTGTACCAGCTCCCAGGATGAAAATTAACTCTATCTCAGCTTAAATGTGGTTATATCCAATTTGAAAATAATAAGGAAATTTTAAATATAAATTGCAAAATTACAGTGAGTTTGATTTTGTCCAATTTAGGAATATTGACAGAGGAAAATAAGTCTTCCAAGTGTATTCTTTAGTGTATATCACTAAAGATCTAGGAATAGCTTCTACATGCACAATGTTGTAAAATTTTTTTGTTCTCAGCTAATATTTTCTCCTTAGTTATACTTATTTTTATTGACTGGCAAAGAGACTAAATGTAATGCTGGGAAATGTAGAGAAAATTTGTTTATGAGTTCAGCTAATGAGATGTGAAGTCTACGATGTGAATGGAATTTGTTTTCTGCATCTCAGGGCATCATTGCAGAATTACTGAGAAAACAAATATAATCCTGAAATTGAATTAGAACATGGAATAAGTGGTTCTATATCCTCAAATCTGAGTGTCTATACAGATATGATTTAAAAGTATAATGTATTTTTTCTTTATTCACAAATATTTTCTCTTTCTGACTTTTTCCCTAGTCTCTGTGTCCTAAGTAGGTTTTTGTTGTTAGTGTCTCTAAATCACTAGTTTGCTTGTCTTTTAGAGATACGAAACTAAAATTTGCTATTATAGCGTTCCAATAGCTCAAAGAGCTTTCTGTTTCCATTTCGATTGATTTAATGAGGGATCTAAAGAAATAATTTTCTGTGTATGCCACAGTATTAAGGTGAAGACAAAGACACTATTCAACTTTCATGAAATCAGTTGATGGGCCAGATGTAAAATCAATTAACTCTGGTGAAGTATAACTTTGTATGGCTTGTTATAGTTTTCATTCTCAGCAAGATGATCCCAGCCATTGCTTCTGTTTCAGCAAAGTGTTAATAACAAAGTTATAAAACTCAAATGATGAGGGAATCCGCAGAAGTTTGGAGTTCAGAGAAATATTTGAAAGGTCAGATATTTATTGCACTTCTCCAACCTAAGAGAATCTTGCTTTAATTAACAGCTCACCATTTCCACATGGCTTAAATCTTCCATGAAGCATCTTCGTTGTTCACCCTTTGTGTTATTTCTGTTCTTTCAGATTTTGGGTGGGGTGGGAAGTCACATCGCAACCGCATCCGTCTCAAAATCAGCGTACAGATACCTTCAGCATTTTTATCATGTACTCCCCATCACTCTTTCATGCCCTTTAAGCATGAAGTTATTTCTTGCTACATATTTAAATTGACTTTTTTTGTGGTTCAAGTTTCTTTCAAGTATTTCTCTTAGAAGTAAAATTACACTGAATCCAGCATAACAACATTTTCTCAATTACAAATTGTTTCATTGGATCATACTTTTCTTATCTGTAAAATGTCTGGATCTGAAATATTTTGAAAGAATATCTGTAATAACAGTCATCATCTCCTCCTACTTGCATGTTCATACTGTGAGATTACTTAGTATCTCCTTTATATGAAATGTATAATTTTCAGGCCCTAGTTCAATATGTGTCTAACCCACAGTGTGTGAATTTTCCTGCTGATGATAATGGAGGGCATTAATTTTGTATTCTTAAAGATGAGTATCTCCATAGACCCTTCCATGAACTTTGCTCTCATTGAAATCACCCTGCTGATTTCAGGAAGAGCAGAAACAGGTTTATTAGCAGGGAGTGTCACAGTGAAAATAAATGCACTTGCTGTTTTTAAAATAAGCAGAGAGTGAAAAGGTTTGCAGAACCACAGCACTTCTTGTAGAGACCTCTTTGGAAAGTTGACCAGCGTCAATAGAATTACTGGGTTTGCTTTTCTTTTATGAAAGAGAATAGGCTTACAGAAAGAAAAGGTGATTTATGTCTAGGATTTTCCCCTTCTGTGGTCCATGCTGGAAATATTATTGACATCAAAAAAATCATTTTCCACATTGCCTATTTTCTCAAAATGAATTAGGGAAGATAATAAGTAATAGAGATTATAACTCTGTCTTTAGGAAAAATAGAATTGACTCACTTCTGAACTTTAACACAAGAAAATGTATAGTGTTTTTAAGGATATCTAAAGACACTAAGATAAACATTAAGAAATCAAAGCAAACATATTTATCAGAATGCAGCTTATATATTCTCTTGTAAAGTACTTAAGATCTATTTTTCCTAATAGTTGTCTAAATTATAAAAGAAGCAGGAATGAATATTTTCTTTTTCTTTTTCTTCTTCTTTTTCTTTTTCTTCTTCTTCTTCTTTTTCTTTTTCTTTTTCTTCTTCTTCTTTTTCTTCTTCTTCTTTTTCTTTTTCTTTTTCTTTTTCTTTTTCTTTTTCTTTTTCTTTTTCTTCTTCTTTCTCTTTTTCTTCTTCTTTTTCTTTTTCTTCTTCTTCTTCTTTTTCTTTTTCTTCTTCTTCTTCTTCTTCTTCTTCTTCTTCTTATTTTTCTTCTTCTTTTTCTTTTTAGGGTAGAGATATTTTTTGATCGATCTCTTAGGATTTTAGCAAACAGATCTAGGAAGAAATTGCTCTCTTCTTCTTGCAAAATGCAAGAAACATTCATTCTTAGGAAACAAGTAATTCCTCCTTTACTAGTTGAAACTAGAAGAGAATTATTATATTATAATAATCTAGATTATTATCTTGTACCACAGACTACTATAACATTGTGATTAAGTTTCTTCTTGATCATTTCTACTTTTTTAAGTTAGACAAGTAACCACTAGACAAACTAAGATTCCACCTGGCAACCCCCATGCTACCTTGTTGGTTTGGTTTCAATTAAAACTACTTTATTCAGTCTAGGAAATATTTTCTTTGTTTTAAGAAAAACTTCCAGCTGATATTTTGTAAAAATTAGCAATTTTTATGCACAAGGTGTTTGATAGTTCAAAACGGATAACACTTTATTTTTCTCAACATTTGCACCAAGTAAATATGATCTGAGATTGGTATTTTAAGGCTTTTAAGGATGATTCAGAATACAAAACTCTTTAAAAAGCAAGACCATAGAATTCTTTTTTTTTTCTTAAGAAACCAACTCACCAATCTGTTTGGCCCTAGAATAAACAGATTAATTTTTACACTAGCTTGTGGAAGTACCTCTGCAAAGCAATAATGAATCAACTTACAGAATTTCTCCAAGAATTTGAGAGCCCTTATGCAAAAATAGATTTCTTATTGACTTCAATGAGACCACAAAAAACGTGCTAGCTCTTCCAATTTTACTGTGAAAATAGAAAAAGCAGACAAAACAGTAATGTACCATCATAGAGAGTAAGTAAGGGAGAAAGGAGGAATATGGAAATGTTTAAATGGACAAATGCAGGGGGAGTTTGTGTGTGTAAAGAACTAAAGCTGAAAGGAAAGCACCACAGACAATTAGACTGAGAAACCTTGTGTTTGTGAAAGAAGTCCGAATTTTAAAGGCAGATTTTGTTAAAATTACTATTAAAATGTGAGTTTGGAGAAGGGAATAAGTTAAACACTCTTATTTTTGTTGTAGCACCCCATAAAGTGAATAACAATAATCTCCTTTTATTAAGAAATGTATCATTTCCATCAAGTAAAACAAGGTTTTCATACGGACATTTCCAGTTACACACGTCTGCTCCCATAATTTATAAAAAGTACGCCATCAGAATGACTCCTGATATGTAATCATACATTTAACACATTAACATATATGCTAATAATTACTCTCATCCTGCATACTGGACACTTCACAAGGAAATATTTCAGAAGGTTCTAGTACAAAATTCTTCTCAATATAATAAATCAATCATATTTGTTTAATTAATGCATATTTTTAATGTGCATACATATCACATGCACATTAACAATGGTTTCAGAATTTTTATACAATTGGTAGTCAAACAAAAAAAGCCACCCAAAATGCAATCTAGAATTCTCATGAACACATAAATTTATTCTCAGTATGGTCTTGCTATTAATGTGTTGATTATATGCAAGTTATTTATGGTTTATGTTTATTGATTGTACTGGAACTCCGCATTTCTAATAAGAATAGCTGGCATTTAAAATGTCTAAATACTTAATTAAAATATATCATGACATGTAAAGATTTCTGAATTCATTACTGTGTTTCAAAATTCCATGGTGAACCAGGGAAAATGATATGTTTTAATATGCTTAATGTTATTTAATTGAGGAATTATCCAGATAATAAGGAATGGTGCATTTAATGGTGTAGTCAATAATAACACCAAAAGTCTCATTGATTATTCTTGAACAATTGCCTGTAGCTTGTACATATTTCTCATACCAATGAAACAGTTTCAATGTGTACAAAATGAAAGAAGCACATCATTTTTTCTTCCCGTGCAATATTTATGTATGCTAAAAATAGAACAGAGCTGCACCTACAAGCAAATCCATCTTTCAGACTAAATCTTAATTAAATAAGTGTGTGAACGAGCAGTTCTGTGTACTAGTGTCATGCATACTCTCTGTCAGAAGATTTCAGATAGAGTTATCATGTGTCTGTCTATATATCTATTTTTATATATATATCAACTTTTTCTTTTTTCTCCTTTTTGACGATTGACAGATCAAAATGACACATGATCATTAAAACCTGCTTGGGACAATGGAGGGATTTCAGATTTTTTGCAGAGTGACAAGAAATAGGGAAATGACCTGAATGTACGCAATGCTTAAATGTTGTCAGATATTCATCATATTTATATGCTTTGCCTGCCTCTCTGTTCAGGGTGATTTAATACTACATTAAAGTAGAACCTGGGAGGACATCATAAACAGCTCTTGTTTAAAGGGCATTGTGAAGGAGAGCCTTTAATCTGATTGATGAAATAAATGGAAAGTAATCTATCCTCTATTCAACAGCTTGTTGATGATATGAAAGAATTCCTACCGAAGCAAGCAAAGCTTTAAAGAGAAAGACCTCTTTCATCCTGTCAGCCTCTCATTTTTAGAAAAAGTTAAGTTTTTCATCATGGTTCAGGGGAGTTCTTGTAAAACGTTCATTGAAAATTTAAGAGCAATTACAGTGTCAGACAGCTAGAAAAATTGCTTTTACTGAGTGAGAGTTCTCTGACAGATGCATTGTGGGAGAATTGATTCTTTCTAAGGGATAAGTGAATTGTCATTGTTAGTCTCTTCTCATGACATCTAGCTAGATGTCATCTGCTTTGTAACAGAAGATTTGAATCAGACAACTGTACTCAACACTAGACAGTGTCTAGATTAGTTCAGCAAAGAAATAAGCCTGTACTCTGCATGGCATCAACTGAGCTTTTAAAGATTATGGATGAGCAAGGGTTTGAGAAAAAAGTTTGAAAAATCAAAACCAAAGCTTTATAGCCACTTCAGAAAGCCTGGATATTTAACCTGTAAGGAAGTCTGTCAAATCCTTGAGGAAACCACATAGAGAAAGATCAATAGAATACCTACTGGCTCCATTAGCTTGATGTAAAAAGGGGAAGAGGGAAACCAGCTCTTCCACAAGAGGAGCTACATTATTCCAGGGATTAAGCGGGATCAGTTCTCTTGCAGAAAAGAAGACAAGAAAAAGAATGAAGATTCTTGGTGGGCCAGAACTGGAGTGAAAGGGCTTGTCAGGTAATCTAACTGATGATAAGAGAGCAGTTTATTGAATAGGAGGTGTCTCTAATTAGGTGTTCATTAGCATAAGGGTAGGTGCCAATTCTAATCTTGAGTTAGCTGTGGAAAATAGGCTGCCATTCACTCTGCAATCCCTGAGTTAACTTCTTCATAGTATATGCTTGCTGAATCCAGTTCTCATTTTTATGTGTTTTTTTTTTTCTGTTTGGACTGCAGAGATACATTTGGTGCGTATGAATCATTGGCATTTTCCCGAAATAGCACTGTCAAATTCATTAATATTCACAGTATTTAAATGCTATGTTTTTGGAATCTAGTGTGCATGTATGTGGTTAAAAAAAAGGTGTGTCATTTTAAATACAATAATTTTTCAATCTGAAAGCTTCATTTCATTTTCTGAAGCTGATTTGACTGTAAACTTCGATCAAAACAAAAAAAAAAAAGGAAGCAGCTATTCCTACTGTAAATAGATTCACAAGTATCAAATTATTTTGGAAATAATCAGCTACAATATTCTCCACTTCATGGTTAGACCAGTATATTCTTCACCAGCTGAAATTTCAGTAATATTTTGTGGCCAAGATTTGGTCAATATCAGGCTTTTGTATTTTGCACTCCTTATTCTGTGCACTTTGAATATTTGAAGGAATGTATACAGACTATAATTTAAACAGTGAGCATTTCTTCAGTTTCTCAGGAGTTAAACAGTGATGCATTTTTAGTTCTTTATATGTTCAATTATTTAATCCTTTAATATGAATGACATTATCATTAAGACTTAAATAAACTAGCTTCTTTTGGAGACTTTCCATTTATTATTGTATATCTCTTGAAAGGTTTGGTAGGATGGCCTTGCTGTTTTAAGTGGAAATAAACATAATTTTTGAGCTTTGGGAAGTACAGGCCTGAACTAAACTGTGTTTCCTTTCCTTAACATATTTAGAACATCATAAGAGTTTATGTGCCATTAAAACTTTTCTTTTGAAGCTGTGGAAATGCAAACTGTCAGGGCATCGTTTTCAAGAAGTCACTGTTGCTAAAAATCACTGACCTGTGTTAGTTTCAATACTGTTCCTGACATTTTTGCCATTAAGATTCAATAGATCTCTTTATCGATGTCCATAAGGCATTTGGAAGAATCAATAATGATGATGGAAAGCAAACTGTAATTCTATTTTAAAAATGCTGCTAGATAGAGCAAGACACAAAATTAATGCAAGTTCTTAATAGTTTTCCTTTCAGTATTCTAATGTTTTGTATTTTCACCTCAGTGAATGTCCTTAGATACTTTGTTACAAATGTAATTTTCTGTGTTCTAATCTCCTAAAGCATTATTTTGCTAAATTTATAGGGTGGCATATTGCTCATAATCATGGAATCTTTGACAAACTACAAAAATTGGAGGTTTATTTTAATAGCTTTTTCAAAGTGAATAAATTTTTCAAAGTGTTTACTTATCTAAATTTATTTCTGCAGTTGTTAGAACTGTAAGTATGTGGGAACAGATATTAAAAAATATTGGAAAAGGGAATGTATTTGTAAGTAATATATAAATTAGCTGTCTTTTTTAGTTTCAATTTTACCTTAAGGAAAATTAGGCATCAATTCTGTTTTGTAATGTGTAATAAATTATATGCAATCTTGTAAGTAAACTGATTTACTGATTCACATTACGGATATGATCCAGAATTCAGTAAAGCTAATGTGAGCCGCCACTGATTTCACTGTGTTTCGACTGAGCCAAATTTAAAAGTCATAAACAGGATTACTTCTAAACACTGCTTTTTTTCCTCACTCCAGATATGGTGTCGAAGTTAGGAGAGAGGGATTGTTTTGAGATTTTTGCTTGTGATGTTTCTGAGAGTAATGTTTCTGTTTTTGCTGTGAATTTCTAATTACAAAAAGGTTGTGACATGTACAAGTGTTAAAATATTTATCCATAGCAGAAGAAAAATATTCAGTAAAATGTGTGTTACTTGCATAAAAATTCAATAAAATTCAAAGAATTTGGGGTTTGGGGTATTTTTTTAAGTATATCTAGCCAAAGATCTATTTATCCCAAGCCTATTTCCAATAAAAATAAGGGTAATATGCCCAGTGAGATAATATATTTACAAATATAGTACATAGTCTTTCGGGAATCACAACTGAGAAATTATTTCTCTTATTGATTTTTCTCATTTACTGGTAATTGTACTTGCAACATCTCAACTTTGGGGAGACTGTTCAGAAGAAAGGTTAAGACGAAACACATTATTTTTAAAAAAATAAAATTGAAAATTTAATATGCATTGTCCCATTAATGACAGTACATTTTTAGTCAGTTATTTCTCATGAGGGTTTTTTTTGTTTCTTATTGATCTTGTTTCGGACCAGATCCTTGCTAAATATGTCAGAATAACCCAAGTTTTGTTTTATTTTGTCAGAGTCCTTTTCTGACAGAGTTATAGTAATATATCTTTACTTCACATAGCAGTTTCACTAATTATGCCTAGATGGACTTGATATTTCCTTTTCAGAGACTGTCGCAGTCCTGGTATTTATTTTCACGTATCATTGTGTTATACAGTTAGTGAAATTATTTACTCTATATCTATCAAGTAGTTATCAAATACTGCAGCAGAAACACTAACTTTTGAAAAGCAGTCCCTGTGTGTGTAATTGCTAAGAAACAAAAGGAAGTTTATGAAATAGTTAAAGTTGGAATATATGGTTTCATTCTGGTACTTAACTGCCAAAGTTGAATGTGATGGAAGGCATCTGTGGCTGTGTTTGTGTAAGGTTGTCTTTAGTGGCAGAGTGTATTATCTAGTGTCACTTTATGAAACTTTCAGTGGTACAGCCTTTTTCTTTTCCAGTATGTGTGTAAGAATTACTTTAATCTTTTTTCTCTATGAGAAAAGATAAATATTATCTGCTGTATATACCTGATGAAACACTTATCTTTTTGATAATTAATGAACCCATTTTAAGTCCATGTTATGCTATCCATCTTTTGTGGTACTGAAATGGATGACAGTGTGATTATGTCTTTGAAAGATAAGTAAATGTGTGTGCTCTTAGATCATCAGGCTTTTAAAATACCAGGAAAGTAGAAGTACAGCAAAACTGGGAGTATTCCTTAATCTTGACTTATAATACAGAGTGGTTTGTACTTTCATTTTAAAATGAACATTTTCTTGCACTACATACACACACAAAATTTCACAAGCTTCTGCAAAGGTTTGTATCAATATTTTATGTTTCATTTATGACTGTCCCCTGTATATCACAGAATAATATATATGCAATATATTGAATATTACATGATTGAAAACTGATTTTTATACATTTGACATAAAAGAAAATAAAAAGTCAGTAAGAAGGGAATAATGCTGTGTTTTATGGGAGAATTCTCAACACCATTACAAGTCAAGTTAAGCTTTGAATTCTATTTCAGTGTTCTTGTCAATATAAACTGGCTTACAGAGACACACTTAGAATTATAATTGATGGGTTTCTCAAAATACCTTTGTCAGTTAAGAAAAGTATAAGCTTTGTATTTCATTATTATAAAAGTATATTTTTAAGAAGTCAAACAGATCCTCTTGAGTGTCTTAAATGGTATAATTTTGGCCGTCTGTGTTACAATATGGAATAATGTCCAATTATCTCGTTTATCACAGCTTCTGAAACAGCTTACACTATAAATTCCGTGTATTAAGGGCAAAATTATACTGTCAGATTCACACATGCTTATCTTTGAAAAGTGACTTGCAGACCACACTTTACCGTTTTAAAGGAGGAAAAAAAGAATATAAACTGGAAGAGGTCAGTGGACCTCTGGACACTTGATTCTCCTGTACACCAGTAAAAAAGATGCTGCAGCTTGGAGGCAGTATATAGCTACACGTAGGCAGAGAATTTAGACTAGAGCCAGTCCAGGGTAATTTCTTTTAAAGTTATGTCTGCATTTTCTGGTTCTACATTTCTATCAAACAAAAGTCCATGCCTCAGAAGATCGTTATATTCTAAGACCAGCCAAATCCAAACTTAGAGATCAGATTTAATTTAATAAAAAAGAAGAAAAGAAAAAAAGAAAAAAAAATTGAGTATTAAATGACCTACATGTTTCCAGAATGCCATGTAGAAACTTAGGCAGCAGCCTTCTCTGAAAGTTCCTCCACTGACTATTGTTTTCTGATTCTTGCTTCTGCACTTGAGAAAGTGCCAGGATATCCTATCTGAAGGTATTTGGAACCTTCTGTATCCAGATGAATCTTATTTGTCTTGACTCCTGGCTGCTCATCAAATAGATAATACTTAACTACAGACAGTATATGAACATAGGTATTGCTTTGTTACTTATGACAAGGGATAATTAGGAAACCCATAAAGTTACAGTCATGTTTACTCAGATGCATACATTGTCATGAAATATGAGTGGTGGTGATCAGCTGATCATCAGAGTAATTTCTATATCGTATTATCAAAGAAGGAATGAAAATAAACCTTTGCTTGTGGACAAAAATTCCTTTCAAATGTTTAACTTTATTTGTTTTCTCAATTCCTTAGCCCATTAAAAATTATAATAGTTTATAATTTAACTAACAAATATATAGAAATACTTGTACATGCCAGTGGTTGTTTTTTCCCTGAGCTAAAACTATGGTATTTGAAAAAGAAATAGATGACTGATTTCAATTCCTTAAGTTCATTTCCAAGAAATTACACTATGAGAAAAGATAGTTAATTAAATATTTTGGATGAATGTTAACAGTAGTGCAAGAAAATTTCATTTTTACAAAAATTATCTACTATATCCTTCTCTATTTTATGCCAAGTTGGCAGTTCAGGTTGTTTGCATGTACTCTGAACTAATGACATCCTTAAGAGGTGGAGCGGCCTGACCAGGACTTAGCAAGACCAGAAAATCATTGATTTGCTTTCATTCCTCCACCAAAGAGGTCTTTGAATAACACATTGTCGTCATTAATCTTTTCAGTTAGTTTCTATTAGAAATCACTTCTTCAGTATGCACAGACTTTGAAGATCTGTGACATTTAAATTTAAAACAGAAAAGGTTTGATTCTGGTGGTTATTTTCTCAAGAGTCCAGTAGCAGAATAACTAGTATATTTCTCGATTGACAAATATGTTCCTACTGAAACATGTGCTCTAATATGCAAAATAAGTCATTGTCAAAAATGCTAATTGCTCGTTTGCTAAGCATATTGTGTTTTAAAGTGACAACATTTTGCAATTGTATGTATTCTTCACAATAGCAAATAACCTACTCCTAGAAATACTGCAGAAATCTCCTAAAAAATAGTAATAATTGAGCTTCTACCCGAGTGAATCTCTTTCTCTGGGGATACACAAGAACCATTTGGATGCAATCCTGTACCATGTGGTCTAGGATGGCCCTGCTTGAGCAGGAAGGTTGGACCAGATGACCCACTGTGGTCGCTTCTAACCTGACCCATTCTGTGATTTATTTATCCAAACGAAGCTCATGACAACTACATCTTTTACATCCAACTCCATGAGTATATATTGTGCACACGATAACTGAATCTAACTGAATGTGTGATTCATATGATTCCTGGAATACTAAAAATTTCTTCAATGTATAAATTGCAACTATTTAATGAATTTATTTTTTTCTTACATTTTCCATTATTTGTATTTTCTGTGTCAGTAAGTTTCCAGATAGATGAAATCTTAAGCTGAAATTCTGAGTCACATTAAGACAGCCTAACTGAAATTATTGAACCCATGGAGTGAATGTGTACGTGCTTGTCAATATGCGCTGGGAATTGGGACTTCTGTGTAGGCTGAAACTTTTCAGAATTTACACGTGGTTCTGTCACTGAGGATCTTTTTTCTCAGAAAAAGAGATTTCATTCTTGATTCTAAAAACTACATTTGTTGTCACTTTTCTAATTCTGAACTGTTACAGTTGGGAGCCTCTTGACTTTCTTGGTTGTAACCTTTAATCTCGAAGCACATCCTGTGACCGCAAAAATTATGGTATACTATTTCAAAATAAGCATTATTTATTCATTTTGAAAATTCACAAAGTAATTATATTAACTCCACATTCCATGCTCTGATGTGATTCATTACTATTTAGCCTTTTGGACAAATAAAACAGAGGGAGGGATTCTGTTTTCCTCTTCACTATGCATAGTCCTCTCACTCTTCTGAACTAGGAAAATCTTGGCATAACACTTGCCCACAGTGCAGCAGTTCGAAATTCAAATTTTCACTGTTACAGTATATCAGGTCAGGTATCAGTCTACTAAAGCTTAGGTCACTAGCCATGACTTGAAACAGTAAACAAACAAAAATTCTTTTGCACAGGTTTTGTAAATAGGGATATATGTTCCTGGGTGCTTGTGTTTTGCCTAAATCTAGGGGGTTTGAGTGCAGGCAACCTCTTCTTATGTAGCTGTAAATCATTTAAAACAATTGCATGCCTTATATTATTACCTTTGTGATTATGCATGGTTACTCAAATTAATATTCAATTAATATGATAAAAATATATATTTTGGTAAGAAAATCTGATTTGAAGCAGATTCATGCAGAATATATACACATTTTCAACACATGCTGAAACACTGTTCCATATAGCTTTGTTAACAGATTATAAATCTTTTGCTGAAGAAGTACAAAAGTATGTACTACTCAACCACAATAAAATTCATTAGAGACACGACAGTTATGCATTTGCTTCAAAGAATATCTCACATTATTTATGTATATATAGAGTAAACACCAGTGTCCATAAACAAAGGCTAACATCAGCTAGATGTTACACCTAGATGATACACCAAACAAAATACTGAGGAAAGTACAATAGCAACACAAAATGTTTAAAAAGTGTAGCTCAGTGAGATCCTACGCAACAGCATTATGGTCACCACATGAGGAAAACCTATTTGGCTACCAGGTACTTTCCTTTTGCATTTTGTTACTAGCTTGAGTCAGGCAAGAACAGATCTTTCCCTTACTAATGCAACACCTGTTGCAGTACTAGGTTTAAGTCCAAATTGCAATCTTGTCTTTCTATTGGTTTTACTAGAAAGAAAAGTGGAAAAAGGAATAATTTGGGGTTTCAGGAAAATTAACTACAGCGTTTTAACCAAACAAATAAAGACAGCTCAGAATGGCAGACAGAGATAGAATTTTTGCTTTGTATAAATGGCATAAAATTGAACTAAACAAAAACTTTCCATTACACCCTCTTCCCCACACCTCTCTCAAAAAATGACACCAACTGAAGCATAACTTATTGATTTTTACCTTACCAGAAACTTTATGATTTTATCTATGATTATGAATAGTCTCTAGCTCAGCAGATATTTCTGAATATCAGAAAGTTCCTATTACTCTTTCAGTTAAAATGGAAAATTCCTTTGAAAAGTCTGTATAGAAATACTTTGATTTCCGTTTTAGTTCACTTGTCAAGAGCGAAGAGAGTGTTGCCATTCTTGTACTTTAAGGATGTGAGGTGTCACATCTGACAAGCAGAAATAGATTGGAAGTCAGTCCATTAATATATCTAAAATCATTTTGTAAGTGATCGTTTTTAATATTCACGAGGGAGTTACACCTACACATCCAGGGAAGAATATACTCACTTTGAATGTGGCTCATGTCCCACTCCACTGCATATAAGTCCTTTCTGATTTAAATTATTTCTCCTCCAACCTTTTTTCTCCATGCCTGAGATATTTTAAAGCTCAGTCCCGCAAAGAGTTTTGACCAATACCACTTGTGCTTGGAGAAAATTGTGTTTAAAAATGACAAAAATTCTAACTCTGAACTCTTTAGTAGTACAGTCTACGAGTTTATTCTCTGGCCCAAAAGTGACAAATTCTCTACAAAAATCTTGACATCTCAAGTGCCTAAAACCTTGTTCTCAGTTTATGCCTCATCTGATATATAACTTCGAGCAGGTCACTTCACCCTTTTGTGTATTTAGACCATAAACTTCTGTGGAAAGAGATTGTCCTTGAATGCAAATTTTGCAAGAGTGCACCAACCGCACCTATATTTTAGCTCTAACATATCATTTTAGCACAATAATTCATAAAAATATACCAAGTAAAAAATCATATGAGTAAGCCCTGATTCCAGAATGAAGAGAATCACCTACCTTTACAGGCCTGTAGGCAGCACACCCATACTAAAACCTTCTGCCTCACAGTAACGAGAGAAAAGAGAGAGATGGAATTTGTCCTCATCTGTATGAGATATGAAGTGCAATCTGGCCTCACACAAAATTGCTATGCATCTATATAGGACACCTCTCTTTGCTGTATAAAATACTATCGCTATTAATTCATTAATCTTCTACATTCTGCATTTTTAATGGGCTTCGTATTGATTTTTATTACTGTTGGAAAGGACCCATTTATAGAGCAGTGGGTTCAAAAGAAGAATGTGGTTTGAATAGGACTATGAAACATAAAAAAATATCCTGAACTGTCCTTTGCCATTCCTAGGAAAAAAGACAGCATTGTGTCCCTGGAACTTCTTGCTCAGCTCCTTTTTGAAACTGTTTGTTCTGACTTCTGTTGTTGACCTTGGAAATTTACTACATGCATTAATGTGTATTGTGCAAAGAAATTACTCCCAAAGGCTTCACTCTCTGACTTTGCTATGCCTTATCCTTCATTGTCCTTTTATTTCCTTTTCTCCTGTCATCTAAAGGTTTTGAATACCACTTGTTAACCTTTTCTTTCAATATAAATTCTGCCACATATTAAACATTGGTTAAAAAAATTTCTAATGTAGTTGTGCCAATTACTGAGAAAAAAGAAATGCCAGAATTTTCTATCCACGAAACCTTTGGTTAACCTCCTAGTATACATGCATTATATGCAGTGCTTAGTTTCATTACTACATTCTAATTTTTCTTTAAGAAATTTGAGACCATTTACTGTGCAACAGTGAATACTCTCAGTAAATTAGAAAGTGTTCACCATTTTGTTTTAGCCTCATTGCTTATGTATGATCTTAAGAAATACTTCCAGTGTTCAAATTCAGCTTTTAAAATAGAGATTTTTAATCTCAAAATGATTGAGGTTGGGAGGGATGTCAAGAGGTCATCTGGTCCAGCTACCCTGCTCAAGCAGGGTCATGCAAAGCCAGTTGGCCAGGTCTGTGTCCAGATGGCATTTGAATGTCTCCATGGATGAAGAATTCATAAACTTCCCAGGTAACCTGTTCCTGTCACCCTCACAGGAAAACAGCGTTTCCAGATTTTCAGAGAGGATCTCCTGTGTTTCTCTCTGTGCTTCTCACCTCTCACCCTTACGGTGGCCACCACTGTTGAGCCTGGGTCCCTCCTTTTTGCTCCCTCCATTCAGGTGTTTATATTCATTTATGAGGTCTGTCCTGGGCCTCCTTCGCTTCAGGGTGAACTGTCCCAGCTCTGTCAGTCTTTCTTCATAGGAAATGTTCTCCCGTCACTGTTCTTTGTCCCTTCTGTGGTCTTTCTCTGGTACGCCCAGGTCTTTTTTGTGCTAAGAAGCCTAGACCGTCATGTCAGACTTCTTGACATTTGCAGTTTATGAGCCTTCACACAGGCAATGGAAGAATATAAGCAACAGTTTTTCAAGGATTTATGAACAGCTGCTTTAAATACAGTCCTAGCTAATATGCAAGATCTTGATAAGGATTTAAAGACAGAAGGCAATTTGGATGAAAGTAAAGAATAAAGTTCATACTTGAGAAAAAAAAAAGTAAAGAAAAACCACAAAAGCAACAGAATAAAATCATTAACCTGAGTAAATACAGTCAATCAATAGGCAAGATCTCATTGAAATCAGGCTGTAAAACATGACATCTTACTGAAAGGATCTATATTAAAAATTAACTGCAAGGAAATTTTTTCAAATACAAGAACAACAAGAATCAGAATTTTAAAAAGTCACCATGGTTATATTAACAGAATCTAAAAATCAAAATGAAGTAGTCAAAAACATTGCAAATAAAACCTAAAGCCAGAGTTATTATTAGATAATGGTAAGCGGAAAATGTTTATGAAATCAGAATGATAAAGAAGCAAAAGAGTTTGCGAGTGAAAAAGAACAAAAATTGCAGGAAGAAAAGATTGTAGAAACACAATGGTCAAAGAAGATTACGAAGGAAATCTAGATGCATTTACATCTCACATAATATTTTTTGAGCATGTGTCTAGATAAGATACTTTGGCTCCTGCTGGATATCTATTAATAAACATCAGATTAAATAGATATGTCTAAAGTTATACATTTAATGCTTAGTGTGGCCTGAGTGCACTTTACATGAAGGAACAGTAGAAAAAGGAGAAAAAGGGAGAAAAAAAAAGGGGGAGGAAAGTGCTTCTTCTAGGCATAATCAGTTAGTAAGGTCAAAAAAAGTTTACTCTGGAATTTGTAAACAACTAAGCAGCACTATCCCAGTGTTATTAATTAGTATCTTCTAGGATGCCAGATTTGATTTCAAAGTACAGAGAAGGAACCTGTCAAAATAATGGTCTGAGTGAGGCCATGTCGAGGTCTGCATGGCCAAATGGCTAAAAGTAATCATTACTTTCATTAACAATTCAAAAGATGTAATAAAAGAACAGAGAGAGAGAAGCAGTTTACTGGACAATATTAGGATTCAGAAAATCTCAGCTGAGTGGAGAAATGTAAAAAAAAAACACAAGATAACAAAAAGTCAAGATTCTACAGCTGAAAAGTCAAATACATACAGAGAAACCAAGCAACGATTTTTCAACACAATCAGGTTAAAAGCCCCATATTGGCCTATACTGTGATGCAACTCTAAAAAAATTCCTTTGATTGATTCTTAGCACTATTGTTACCAGAAGATCTGGTTGGTTAACCTCAGTGCTGCTAAATCATCTCTGATAGTACCTGTTCATCTTTAGTAACTACAACTTAAGGTTATATATTAAAAGGGGTACAGAATACAATGCAAACAATAAAATACCAGAATGATGAATGACAAAACATTGCAGAACACTAAGGAAGAAAGAAAGATTAATTAATTAATGCCATTTTCCCCTTTTTTGGTAGGGCCATATTTAATGAAAACAACTGTAATCCTTCTCTAAATTGTTGTTGTTTTATCCTGCTCTAGGTATTTAAGGAAGAGGAGGAAATGTTGGCAATTATTTAAAAAATGGTTGATATTGAAAAAGCATAGTTTAGCCAGGATCAAGTACTCAACCCCAAAGGTTGCACCTTTAGGAACATGATGAGAAAACAGAGTTTTAATGGAAACTTCTCTAAGTACAGCAGGTATTACTAAATATCTGCCAAAATAAAGTATTTTATATATATCAAAATGCAATTTGTATTTTTAATTTCTCTTAAACTAACTTCCAAAGAGTTTTAATAATCTTATTCAAGGTTTCTAAACCACACAGCATAACTTAAAAAGGTATATTCCCCTTCAGTCTGTAAGTGCCCACCTTTTCTTCATAATTTATTTAATACATCACTTAAATTAGGTCAAAATTCTTTAAGTCCATCAAATTTGAAAACAGCCATCTGAAAATAATCTTGTCTTTCAAACTCTTTCTCCTAGCAAATGTCATCAATGCACAATGCATTCTTTTTCACAATTCCTATATATATAAACCAAAATATGTGGAATGGTAAGACACTAAACTTTCCCCATTTTCAATTGAATGAAATTCTACTTCCATCCATAACCGAACATTTCTTTCAGTCTATCAAACTAGCTCTTATTTTAGGATTTGTTAATGTCTATCATAGATTCGACAGTAAATCAAAATTTTCCTAGATTTTGAGACATGCCTCTTCTTTATCACTCAGCTATATATTACAGACCAAAAAAAAATTTGGGATTTCATAAAGACTGTTCCTTAACCAGGTCCAACCTTTCAAGTAGTACTCTGTTCTACAGGTACAGGCAAGTCTCTTTCAGCAGGCAAGACTGAAAAAGCCAGGAATGCCAAACTGTCTTGGCTTTCTCCCGAAAAAGAATTACCGATGGTTCAAGCCAGAGACAAGATTTGCACCCAAAGTGCAGAACCACTCAGAGCAACTTTGTCTGGAAAGTCCTTTCTTTGAAAACACAGTGCCACAGAAACACAAATGCTGCAAAAAATCAGCCAGTTTCCCTTGTACTTTCTGAGAAATTAAGAGAAATTAGAAATTAGAAAGCACCTACTAACCCCCGGGATGAAAAATTCCATTCTGACACATTAGGAATGGAATGTTTTCAACTCTTTCTTTGGATTAGATGTCAAAGAGACCTAATTCTACTAGAAGAGGTCAAGTGAGATGGCTGGTGCATGCTAGAAGATCTTAATATTAAAAATAAGCAATATTTTACTGACAAAAATTGTCGGTTTAGCAATCAAAGTTATCCGTTTCTCAAAATATTTTTTCAATTGTTTTTGATTCATGTAAAAACTTAAAATGTTCAGGTTGTATTCTCCTGAAACAAAGTAGTTATTGAAAATTTCAAAATCCTTAATGAAATAGAAAGACCTCAAAAATTGAAAAATTAGATGAGACCAAAAACCTTGAAAGTGAAAACATTATTACAAAAACAGCTTGTTTGCCAATGACTGTCATTACAGTAGTATTAAAATATATTCTTTCATAAAGTTGAGCTCCTCTGAATTACAGCAAGCAGAGATTTTTGAAAAACAAGTAACAGATAACTAAGATGTCAAAACTGTACGTGATTTGCACACAGTCTTACGAGTTTGTGGCAGGTCTGCAGTACCTTATACAATTACAACATTTTTCATGAGATTCTTACATGTAGAATAAATAATATAAATATTACCTAGGGGTTTTTTTGCTTCTTCATCAAAGGAATACAATAACATTGAAATTTAACGATGATTAGTATGTAAATTACCTCATTTATAAACTAGTGTATGCATTAGCCAACGTAACACATATTTGTAACATATACATGTTACATTATATGTAAGATAAGGGAGAGCCTTTTTTACAAGTCTTTTGGGCTTTAAAACCAAAGCACACTTTCTTTGCTGAATTTTTAACAGCTTCTTGAAAAACATGTTTGCATAGTCTGTATGAACCAGAGTCAAATTAATTAAAATTTTGAGATTTTCACGTGGAAAATTCATATTAAATGGCTGTAAATCGACAGCTAAATAATAGAAATTCCTTAAACTTAACTTTCCCATAATGAATCTTCTTCTCTTTGCAAGACAACAGTACTACAGCTTCATTCCTCCTGCAGAAATGTTCCCATTCTTTTTCATGCTGAAACACTTCAGCAAAGAGATAATATTGTATATAGCTCAGTTTGGTTACAGCTCTGGGCCTGGAAGATTTATTTTAAATATCAATGCCCAAAGTTAAACATCTTGATAAGCATTTAGCTACAAATCTTCCATTAAACCACATACACTAAAATGGACTGAAAATCTCAGTTCTGCAGACAGCCCTCTGACTACTTTCTTCTTTCACCTGTAGACTATTCAAATTCTAAAGTGGTATTCAATGAGCAAAGAGCAAGCCCTCTCCTCACAGTTTGCTGCCATAGACAGAATGTCTTGTGAATCAAATTTTACAATCTGAAATGAGCCACCCTGAAAACAGATAAATCCAAAGGCACTCCAGGCTGTCACTGACAAGTATTTTGACATTAGATTCTCAGACACTAACATCTCTGTCCCTGAGCACACCCACAGACACCCAGACTCAAAAAAACCAAGCACGGCAGATCCTGGCCTATACAGAGCATGTCCAACGCAGAGGAGTTACAGGCTCCTTCCTCAAAACCTGATGAAGAGATCAAAGATTTTCAGAGCTGTTTTGGACAATTTATGCTAATACGACTTGGAAATATAACAAAAGAAAGAAATTATGATATCGGTTCTCACCATTTTCTCCATATCCAAATCCAAAACTTTTGTGATTAGGGAATTTACCAAGACAATGAGAGACATATTATTTCCTTATTTTCTCATCCCTCTCCAACAGTATTTTTCTATCCAAGATGGATACATCTTGGTGACAACCAGGTGATCAAAATACTGACTGAATGATCAGGTTAAAAAGGCCATACTGAATACGAGAAAGGCCTAAGAAAACTGGTTTGATTCATTAACCAACCCTCCTTTAAGAAGGATTCTGTTTCAGAGATCTCCTGAGATCCCTTGTAGCCTCAAATCCAATCCGAGTTTTCCTAAGTCAGCTGGACAGCTATTGGGAACATAGAGAAAGAAGCTTATGTTTTAGACTTCACGGTGTTTAATTTTTATTATTTTTTCTTTATTTTACAATGTCTTAATTTATTTTACTTTATCTTATTATTTTATTCAGATTCACCAAGGTTGCTGAAATCACTGGAGCATGACCCAGATATTTTTCCATACCCAAAGTGTCTACCTAGCAGCAGGGACACAGACTCATATTCTTGGTCTTCTCTAGCTAAAAAAAATTTGAATTATTCCCTGCTTATACAATACAACTCCTCCAAAGAAATTATTTAGAGTGGAGCATCTGTTCTGGGGCAGGAAAGAAAAGACACCCTTAAGATATTACTTGATTTTGAGTTACTTCCTCAGGTTAGAGTTGCAGTAAAGTGTAGTATTTAGGAAATATTCTTTTGCGATGCATTTCTAATGTTTCCTGTACAAGAAATGTTGTTTGCTACTTAAAACTGATGTTAGATACCATCATCTAAGTCTTTACTGAATAACACATTAAGCCAAAATATTCAACCACATTAATTATATCCCACCAAATTTTGTGAACTAGTTCCTAAAAGCCTGAATTATAATCCTATGCTCTTTAAAATATTATGATATTTTTCAACTTGTGCCCCATCTTTTATAATTTCTTGTCTTCCAGTAATGCACAGAACCTTCAACTAATTAATAAGTAGTAAAACATCTATTTCTTTACCCACACAGTGGTAAAAAAAAAAAGACATCACAGAACACATCCTTCTATTCCATAATTTCAAACGAGTAATAGTCTGGTCATATGAATATGATATAGGAGACAGAGCCACCCCCAAGGACGTGACTCAGCACAGAGAACAGAAATCCAGGATGTCCAAAACCTTTCAGCAACACTACAAAGGGAAATTTAACTTTTTCGATTGTTGCAACAAACTTTAATAAGATCCCTTAATTTTTTTTTTTATGTCTGACATTTTATCTAGATTAAAATCTGTTGATATTACCAAATAACACTGTTACAAATTTTCCCTAATGTGGAAAAATTCAAACTTTCTTCCTAGCATGTAAGAGAAAAAGTTAGATGTCAAATTTCTCTTCAGTTGGACTTTCTGCATTTCAAGAAAGGCTGCTAATTTCTTAGCCACATCAAAGAAATTTGAAATAGGAAAGCTATTTCAGCTCTCTTGGGTCAGTTGTGTCACAAAACACTATTGCTAATCACCAGTATTTTTAAGTTGTGGAAGACAAAATAATCAGCTTTGAATATTCATTCCTAACTAACATTTCTGGATTGAAGATAGATAAATAATTTACTTTCTTAGCCATTTGTGTTCTTCAATAAGGAAAATGTTTCACGACATTTGTTTGCAGTCCAGAGTCTGTAAATTTGGACTCTGAGTTTAGCATTGTCTGAATTCTGTAGACACAAAAGAGTTGTGTTAGTCTTTAATTTCTAAACATTTTTTGAAAAAAATTGCACAATTCCATTGTTTTTAGGTTTGGATACACAGACATTTAAGATATATGTGGATTTAAAATATATGTGGATTTTTGATAGGAAGAAATTCATTATTGTAATCAGTGAGTAAATCCCGTGAAATCACTATGTTTACATTAAGAGATAAATTACTGTGTAAATGTATTTTAAAGTAATGTTCATTTTTGAAACTGGATTAACGAATTCCACATAACAAAATCCTGTGTCTGTATTTCTCCATTCAGAAGAAGGAAGCTTTAGATTACCACATTAATAGGTGGGAATATCTCACAAACTCAACGTTGAACTAAAATATGTATTTAACTCTATAGTAAAATGGCTACGGTTAATTAGGGAGCTCCTCTGCAAGTGACCTTGAAAATAGGGCTGCATGTATGTATATATCATCTCTTTCAGATCACTCACTTGTGTTGTGGATGCTGGTATATACTAAATTACGGAGAACAGGCTTATATGTCATATTATTAAAGTTATATTATCAAAGTACATATGTGATTCTCTGTGATTTGCAAAGATGTGCCATGGAATCATAAGAGTTAATGACACCTGTAATCCCACATAAAGTTGCCTAATACATAATTATATTGGACAAACCAATTGAGAGGGGAGGAAACCTGAGATGGGGGTGTAAATTGACTAATCCTTTCTCATAACCCGTAGTGCCTCAGCATCGCAAATAATAGAGAAGCAAACTCTTATGGGAAATGGAAACTAGAAACTGAAATTCCAAGACTAGGTGAGTTTAAACAATTAAGTAGATTATTTGAAAAATGTTGTCACTCAGATTCGTACTTGTCCAGTTTGGCTTCTTTTGGTACTGCAGACATAACTAATGTCAAGAGCTGATGCCTTGAGATGTGATGTTTAAAGGTCCTCTGCCTTTTGTCTGAAGAAGAAATTGCTAGGAAAATCAGTGAATATAAAAGCATGGGCAGCAAAAAACTAAGAAGTGTGTTGTAGGGTCAAGGTGTATCTGTTGAAGCCTTTTTTTCTGTGGTGAATTATAAGAGATGCTTTTTTTTTCTTTCTTTTGCATAGGGGAAAAAAAAGTGCATATCTGAGAACAATTTGCTTCCCATCCTGAAGTTCATGAGGAGCTGTTGTGGTATGAAGTCCTGGCTTCAGAAAAGTTAGCAATATAAATCTCTTAGGTTTCAGGAACCAGGGTAAACATGTTCACACATAAGCTTAGATTTCTGAGTTTTGTTATCCTTCACAAGCACAGAGAAACTAACTGCCATTCACCATTGAAGTTTACAACTGCGCATTTCTGAATGTTCTTTACCATGTTACTGAATCTCAAGACGTTCATATATACTTGATATGAATTGTCATGCAGCCTCAGTGGCAAAAATAGTCCTTCCCAAAATTATTACAGGTGAGATGAACATCTCGTTGAGTTTATCCCAGTGTGCAGGAATAAATTGTACCAATGATCCTTATTTTACAGAAATAGCCTTTCAACCACAGAGGGCACTTGGAAAGAGAGGTAGTAATCATTGTGCATTTTAAAGAGGAAGAAGAGTTGTACTTTTAGAATTTTAAGAAGTTTCCTCTATTGCAAAGATTGCGCTAAACACAGCTTGATTTCAAAGGTTAGAGGCAACACTTCAAGATGTGGGCCCAGGTCTCAAGTTTGACACTACAGGGAGACAGGAGTCTCATAACAGATTATTTCTTCTCATTCTCAAAAGTGAATCAAGATGGTTTGAAGACTTTCTTTATTCCAAAAGGATTTGTTAGCTTGTTTTTCCCTCACCTATTTCTGCGCAGATCAGAGACCTTGGTGTTCTGATCTGATCTGGACAAGTGATGTTCATGTTCAAATCTCTTTTCAATAGGTATAACAACAGAAAACTCTTACAGCCAAGGGCTACTTTTTATTTGAAGCAATAATAAAAGTGAAGTAGCTTTAGGCAGAGCTGAGCTGCTGAAAATGAATGGAGTTTAGTTTTCTGTGTTGTTATACATGCTTAACTGAAAAGATCTGGGAGTCTGAGGATGGAGTTAATGGACACAATATAAGGAAGAAAGTGGCAGACTTTGGACTGGAGACAAATTCACTGCCAATGAAAACTGTTACCAGCAGTAGTAATCTACACAAAATGCTTGGCTGCTAGTTGACAGCAGTTGCCTGTGCCAGATTCCTGTGATGGCAGTGTGGACCTGTGTACTTTCGTGCACATGTAATAAATACACAGAAGTAAAAGCTCTTGTTGTTAAAGCAAAGCTGGCAAATATTTTTATTTTCTGACACTGTTCTTGCCAGAGCCTGAAAAACAGCTGTGCACAAAGAAGCACCTGTACAAGAGAAAGACTGAAGTGATAACAAGAAATAACTAGAAAGAAAGTATACTAGAAATAACTGGAAGAAAACTAGAAATAACTGAAAGAAAGTATATTTGGTTTTGGCATCTTTAATGTCAGTTTTTGAAATATTTTTTGAGAAAGACTTCTGTAGTCTGGAAAACAGCAGAGTACAGAGCTTATCTCTGCGTTTTAGTGAAATGAAATAGGAGAAAGAAACAATACTTGAACCTGCAGTCTTTTTTTCTACCCTGTGAAATGACAATTGGGAAAACACTTTTATATTCAGTGGTTAAAGTCACACTGCATCACACTATATGCAATACAGAACTGCAGACTTTTTACTTCTATTTATCAATAAAAAAGATGTTTTATAGCAAATGCCACAAGGCTTCTGTGGATAACAGAGTACAAAGCGAGAGTGCTCTTGCTTCCCATGTCGTCTTCATTCCCATGCCATAAATATAGGCAAATTTCTAAAACTGAAAAGTCAAATCTCCTCTGGAATTATATTAATTTTGAACTATTTTCACCTTATTTTCCTTAAAACCAACAAGTTCAGAGATTTGGGAGTACGTGTTAAAACTGGAAGCAAGTAGTTGTACCTTAAAAAAGAATAATGTGCCCCTATACTAGTCTGATTCAGAAAAAAAATGTTATCAATCCATATATGAGGAATGATGTTTTTTTCTTTTATGAGGCTGCTCCATTAAACACCAGTTGCAGCAGCCGCTTATGACCACATCACTCATATATGTTTTTGCAAGCACTATAATTGGCAGGCAGACATCACTCAGCACATAAATACCAGGCAACAGGGACTGTTTTATTGTTTGGCTGATGCAAAGTACAGCTGTGTAAGGTTGACAAAGCCAGCATTTCTTTGTGACAGTTCATTATGCAGATTCTTAATATTAGGGCTAATCCTGAACCACATGTTCAAGAAAAACTTCTACTGTATATGTGCCAAATCGTTAAACAATCCAGGTTCAAACCAGTAAACGCTAGGGTCTGAGCAAGCTCTTTGAGGACCACAGGCAAAGCAGAGCTGAGTATTCTGAACTGCTGCCATCACCCATTTGATAGACTCTCTACCATCAATGGCACAAAAAACAGCAGGCATAGGACAAAAATAAGCCCTTTTACCTTGCAGCTTCATGTTCCTAATCGTGTCTATTCAGGCTCCACAGATGCTGAGTGTCACCTGAACAGGCTGCAATATGATGGAACAGCTGCAGTTGGTTGCAGTCCTTCATGATAAAATTATTTTTAAAAAAACCAAAAAAAGGACTGAATTTAATTACAGAACACTGCTAGAAGAAATTAGGAGATGGAGAGTGGGATTGCTCTTCTGGCTACACACATGGTTCTAACTGGAAGAACCAAGAAATAAATAGAAATTATCATCTGTCAGTAGAATATCATGAGCAATGCCTTTAGAAAGTTGCACATCTTAAGTTTTTTGAATGAAGAACTCTTCAGCTTATTTATTAATCTTATTTACACAGTGCCACAGACACTTGCTGCAGCTAGTGTAAAAGAATAGCAACATTTAACTAAGTGGAAGTAAAATAAATGTTTTGTGAAAATAAAGGACACCTTTTAAAAATGCCAAGTTTCAAGACTAACTTCTACAGAAAATAAAGCTTTCCTCTGATTTCTCCTTAAAATACCTTTTTTTTCTCTACCATCAGATGATTTTATGTATATTCATTTAATTTATTGGTTTATCTTCCAATAACGATAAGACATGTTTCTCTTTGGTGTGCTCATATATGAGAATACATCTAGCATCATTTTGAAACATGAAAGTGGAGAACAAAACATCAGGCATTAAATAGAAACTTCTACAGTACATTCAACCTTGAAATTAATAGAGGCTTAGGATAGCACCGTTCATGCACACCCTCAAAAACTCTTGGCCATACTCTGAAACAGAAAGCGAGACCAACAAAACAAGAGTTTGAAAGTGACACATATGATATGTTGTAAGAACACGAGTGGCAAAATGTTTTCCCAGTACCCCGGGTTCTTGTTGTGGCAAGGAATATCTTAACAGGAATGTGCAAATGATTCTAGAATATGTGTTCCCAGAACACACAGAAAGGGAAACATAACTAAAAGACGAGAAACTGTAGCAAGTAATAGGAAAAAGAAATCATATGCTATCTGCTTCTATAAATGATCTATGAATGCTGTCTCTATTAAGTCTCATCTCTATGTAAAGTATTTTTTTTTTAAGAAATAAAAAACTACCTATAGCCTTAGGCGGTCAAATACTTAGTTATACTTTCTCCTAGTATAGCATCAAATACATTAACTGATTCTAATTCACTAATAATTGTTATAAATAAATTGTCATGATTTTTGTGAAAGTTTTTCTACTCATAAAACTAACACATCCTTAAAATATTCTCATATGTATTATATATAATTTTTGTTTTATGCATCTGTAACTGTTTTCTTCTAACAATTTCAAATCTTTTAATTTATTGGAAAACTTTGGAAATTTTCAAAATTCAAATATAATACATGAATTATCCTAGAATTAACTGGCTATGGCAAGATTTGTCTGTTAGCAACTAAACTGAGTTCTATGAAATCGATATATAGCTTCTCTGACCAACTTGTGCACATTGGTACTCTGGAAAAAATATTTCAGATTAAGAGCAAAGTGACAGAACTACAGCAGATGCCCAGAAAAGTGGAGAAATGCATATGGACGTTTTTCCTGTGCTGCATCTTCCTGGAAGTAAACATATAAAGTCTGGTACTTTCCCATGAACAAGCATTTTATCCATCTTCAGCCACAGAACCCAGAATATATACTTCTCCATAGTATGTAAATTTCTCAAAATACCCATCATTATGATGGAAAATTTTCCCAAATATATTTTTCATAAGATTATATGATACCTTATCTTTCTAGAACACCTCAGCAGTGAGAATCCCTGTTCTAATAGCATCTAATAATTTCTTTCTCTGCGAATTTGTCATGATTAATATTATTTTAGCCTATAAATTCTTTTTTTTCCTAGATTCAAATAAAGTAGTTCCAATCAACGTCTGCATGTTCATCTTCCATGGAAGAACTCACATTTAGTGGAAGACCAAATGAACTTTCTTTAATGTTTTTTTCTTGCAAAGTGCAAGTTTTTGCTCCTTTTGTTCATCTTCCTGCTCCCAATAACACCGTTTTGCCTATCACAACAGTCTTTTAAATATCTTCCTGGAATTTTTTATTCTTATTTTATTCATCAATTTTTGTGTGATTAGCGTATGAGCACCTCATTGCATGATAACCTTCTTGTAGATGGTTCAGGATATTTTCAGTGAAACTCAAGTTTTGTGTTCTAACAAAGGTAATCATTAAACACTATTAGACACTTCTTAGTGTTTACGTGAAAGGGTTTAAATTCTGTAGGTATTTCTTATTCCAAAGTAAAGAGTTTTATTCTCACAAAAGAGAAAACCGCTACATAACGAAGGATATATAACAGAAAACAAAAACACCATTCATCTTTCTAAAACAGGACATCAATGAAACTTACTAAACCTTATCTCTTTTTATTTAGACATATGTATTTTATTCAGAATTATTTTCTTACCTTCTAATGCCTTCTTATTCCTCCAAGCTTTTTATAGTACTGACATCTATGCTGTTTCTTGCCCATCTTCTTTCATTAAACTCTATAGCCAGTACATCACATTGGTAAAATTAATTTGCAACTTAAAGCAATAACTTTGAATAGCCTGTTTCTACTGCAACAAGTTCAGACGGAGCCAGAAATACAAGGAACACAGCAGAAACTTTAAAATAGTAAAAGACCTAATAAATGTTTTAGAATTCGGTGAAAGATTAAATGAGTTCTTTACAAGCCATAATTTTTTGACAATTTAATAACAATACAGATGATTTTCATACTTTTTTAAGTCTTTATACTTGTTTCTGCAGATTACACTTGTGCAAAATTGAAAATGTCTCTAATGAAGAGGTGTTTGATCACTAAAAGGTGGATTTTATTATGCATTAGGTAGATAGAAAATGGTTTCTTCTGTAAGAAAATTTCTGGATTTTTTTCGTAAACACCAACTTATCAAATGTTTAATTGCAAAGAATTAGGCAGTGATCTGAATAGGTACAATTGCTCAAAGCTGTTTTACTGGCACCTGGACATTGTTCTGACTGGCTTGCAAAGGTTCAAGTTATATCTGACATACTGACTGAAGGTAATGATATATGCTTCATTCACCAAAGAAACAAATGGTTTGTTTCCCTGCTCTGATTCCCTGCTTTACAGATACCTGCAGTGGTATAATATGCACTACTACTATTGTAAAACAAGAGTTTATTACATGGCTAAGTAAGCTGATCTTTGTAAAAGTGCACAAGTGCATTGAAATAAAATAAAAACTACTTAATCCAATCTTCTTTCATACAATTTCTTTCAAGGAGAACAGACACAGCCTGTTAAAATAACAAAGAATGTAGAGTTTCCATTCACATTCACAAAGTGTCCTCATTCAAACCCCCACTCTAAAGCTACCTTTCCTCTCCTCTCATTTTTCTTTGTGGTGGAGAAATGTGATTCCATGGAACCAACAGTGATTTTGTTTTATTTTAACTGGCAGAGCTTTTCGAGCCTTGCAGACCTGGTGACACTTAAATGGCCCACACTTTGGATTGTCTTGTTGTGTGGAAAAGGTAGATAAGGGGAGGAGGAGAAACATAAAACAGGTGGGCAAGGGCAAAGTGGCATTCACAAATGTTTCTTAGATCAGAGCCAGGTTGAGGATCATTTCTGTGATAAACAATGGCTGTATTGAAATTACATCACACAAGGTGTTACATTACTTACAAAGTCCTGAGAATTCTGTAAAACCTGGCAAGCACATCACATGGAAAAAGGTAAGATATTCTGAACTTTTAGCCAGGAAATCAACAGAAACTAATATAGTTTAGTGATAATTAGCCTAATATGTGCTGCTTGTAGAACTGCTGCCAATAATACCATGTAGTGACTGTCGTAAAATGCCAACTTCTCTGGCTTCCCTGTTAGGGATTAGGTGGAAGCTTTTAGAACTGTACTTGGCTTGATATTTAGGTCACTCCTGAAATGGCTTTATAAGTTAATCTTCTATTTATACTTTCATTTGAACCAACATTTTCTCTATTGTCAATTTGAGATCCCACAAAAAAATGGTATGTTTTCCTTCTGATATCAGTGTGGTGCTTTTGATGTATCCCTGACATATTGATACAATCAGATCAGAAAGCTAAAAATAGCATCTAAGTAAAATAAAAGTTTGAATAATGTCTATATTCAGTGGCAAGTCATCATATTACAATAAATTTCAGCATATCTGAATAATTTGACTGAAAAGTGTATTTCAACTGCTTGAGCTAGTGTTTTGAGTGTGTGGTCTGCTTCCCTTCCCTGGCTTTCTTTTTAAAGAATTGATTGACTTTTCCACCCTAGTCCATATTCTATTTTTTCATTGTTAGTTTCTCTCTGCCTACACCAAACTCCAAGAAAGAGCCATGGAATGTGATCTCAGATGTGGGTTTGTGAATGAGTGAGAAAGGGGAAATAGGCAAGTCTGCCGTGGTTCTTGGATGCTTCACTTCTTTGTGCCAAGCCAAGACACTTGCACGCCTAGCCTGGGGCACAGGCTTCTGCTATGACTGAAAAAGTACAGAGAGTGTCTTTTGTGTACTGCACCAGACTAAATATGCCTCAACATGCACAGTTACTCCTCCTAAAATTTACTACCATAAGAGTGTTATGAGGAAAAATAAATTGAGGCCTAACAATACACTGAGAAGTTCTCAGAGATTGTGCCACTGAAGGTCATGAAAATGACTAGATTTGCTCACAGCTACACTTTTCCACAGTCCTTTCAGTTTGGAGCCAGGTGGAAAAAAATGCAAATTTGTCTGTGGATTTTCTGCTTGCTAGCACCTCGCTATGCAATCAACAGTGTCAGTAGTCATTTATCCCTGTATTTAATTGCCATGTTTGTATCACACACATAAAACAATTTAGAGAGAGTTTTGCTTACATTGTACTTCATATTTGTAACAGCAGTGATGGAGAGCTTAATTTTTAATGAACTAAATACACATTTCACTAATGAAATTGTTACATTTGTTTTAAAAGTTCTTTACTGTCTTTGCTTTACAGGCAGAGACTACTGTCAGGCAATACTTCAAACTTCAGTAAGAGGTAGTTTTTATTAAATACTAGAATAAAAAATTCTTATCTGGATTTATTTCCTAATCCTTGTGAAATCATACCAAAAAATATCTCTATAAATGATGAGATTGTGACTAACACACAGTAAACTCTGTACCAGGCTTATCATTAAACCTGATTATCATTGTCATTTTCAGTAGTAGTAATTGGAGTTGTAGTATAATTTAATTATTTATTTAGCCCTATTTTTGAAAGCAGTACCTCAAAGTACCCACATGGCACGATGATATACAGTCTTTTCTGATTTAAGGTCATTTCACGAGGTTTTTTGATCTTGTTAGATCTCACGAACAGCTATTTTGTACAGATCACCTCAAAGAAAATCACCCTGACTAACAATAGATACATGACCTAGCAATTAGTAGGTCGGCAGCTAAAGCATACTGTGTTTATAAAGACTTCCTAACAAATAGCATTCTTAGTAAACTTGACTCAGTTATCACCAAGTACACTGCTTGGTATGGCTCGAATAATTACCCACTTAGTAATTTTCCTTGCAGAAAAACGTTATTTATTTTTAAAGGTATTTCAGATTCAGTTAATGGGTTGAAAAATAATCTCACACACTTACCAGACAGGGGTTTAATACTTCGATTTCTATGTGTACACACGCAGGCAGGCATACACACACAAACGCAACTACACTTTGTTGTGTATTATACTTTGTGAAACAGCTATAAATAAATATCACCCTGCAAATAAGATGGCTCATAGGAACTGGGAGTTTAAGATGTGTGAATAGCAATGATTCTCCCAATGGAAGCAGTGACGCACACAGCCCTGAGATGGGGCAGTACCCTCGGCCGTACAGGGGTTCAAACATCGAGTTCCCTGCAGCATTTGGGAGCAGATAGATCCGCTGCACAGCCAGGATGAGAGTTTACAGCCTGGTTCCATGGCATATTCAGCTTGGAAAAGCAAGGCACCCCAACGAGTACAGAAAGGGACTGCAACCCCTCAGGGTGAGGCTCCCAGCCAGCCGGGGTCCCTCCTGGGAGAGCCCAGGCACAGTCATGCCCCCCAGGAGCAGGGCACGCTCAGCCTCAGCTGCACCATCTGTCATGGCACGGAATAGTATCACAACCTGGCCCTCAAATATTTATAACTTAATTATCATTTAAAGTGTACTTTTAGGAAAGCTAACCATAAAATTATGCATTTCAGTGTTAGTTTCCGGATAAGCAAGCTGCTGTAAAATTACACATCTCTCTTTCACAGGTCTCTGGATTAGCTTTGAATGCAGGGAAGGGAGAGGGAGGTATTTCTAGTGCTGCTTCTGGGACCGGCGTCAGCACTTCTGTCACCACCACCGCCGTGAGTAAGCAAAGATACAGGACGTGCACACTAAAAAATGGCTTTGCTCCAAGTAGCACATTTCTTTCAAACACACACTTGGGGCTGAGAATATTGAAAAATGGTTACAATGTCTGGTTAATGTTTTGATCACCTCATACAGTCCCATATATATCTCCTTTCTTGTGTACGTTGGTGGCAGCATAACAAAGGTTCTCCAAGATCCAAGAGTCATTCATATTCCTTGTTTTTCCCATTGTCTAACTTTGATTATGCACAGTTTTCTTAAGAGAAACTGCTAAGCAGCAATCATTCAAGGGTGAGTAGACACAATGGGGCCACTTGTGCAGGTTTTTTGCTGGCAAAGTTCCTCTTGAAATCAGGTGAAGGAAGCAGTTGTTTTGCTTAAAAACTGAAATCGGTTGATTTTTGAGAAGCCAGACATTTAGTCTGAAAAGATGTCAAGCGGGTTAATTTTGTTGACATTAGAGAGTTTTGTCCTATGTGACAGGGAATTTCATTCGAGTACGAAGTGCAAGACTGGGCTCTAACACGTGTGAAAGCAGTAGATCCTTTTTCCTTGAACTTTTGATTGTAGTTATTTTCATAGTTCTTAAACGTCATTTTTCCAAAAATAAAAGAAAACAAAATAAAATAAGTTTTAATTTACAAAATATGATCATATGAAGATGTTCGGTTGGGGAGGAATGTGTAGGAATTTGAGCAAGGCAGGTCAGAAATAGGCATGGTTGAGCAAAGATCTGCTCCTCAAACTGAGAAGTAAGAAAGAAATGCACAGGCAGTGGAAACAGGGAGAAGTGACCTTGGGGGGAGTACAGAGATATTGTTTGAAAGTATAGGGATGAGGTCACGAAAGCCAAGGCAAAGATGGACAATTACTTGGAAAGGGACATGAACAAGCTGGGATTCTATAAGTTTATAGCCAGAAAAGAAAGGCCAAGGAGAGTATTTCCCTAATAAGCAAGGGTGAACTGGTGATGATAGATACGAAAGAGGCTGAGGTACTCAATGGGGTCTTCACCTCAATCTTCACTGGCAGTCAGGCTTTCCACATCTGTCAAGTCCCCAGACGTCTGGGTGAGTGTGGGAGGAGTGAAGTCCTTCCTCTTGTAAGCAAGCAGCAGTTTCAGGATCAGCGGGTGAAACTGGATAGCCACAAGTCCATGGGATTGGAGGACACATGTTTCTGAGGGAACTGGCTGATGTTGCTGTCAAGCCACTCTCCATCAAATTTGAAAAGTCATGGTGGTTAGGTGAAGTCTCTGGTGACTGAGAAAAAGGAAACGTTGCTCCTATTTTTAAAAAGGGGAAAATGGAAGATCAAGGGAACTACGGACCAGTGAGCCTCACCTGGGAAGACCATGGAGCAGATCCTCCTAGAAGATATGCTAAGGCACATAAAAGACAAGAAGGTGATCCAAGACAGCCAACCCTGCTTTACTAGGGGCAAATCATGCCTGACCAATCTGGTNGTAGTTATTTTCATAGTTCTTAAACGTCATTTTTCCAAAAATAAAAGAAAACAAAATAAAATAAGTTTTAATTTACAAAATATGATCATATGAAGATGTTCGGTTGGGGAGGAATGTGTAGGAATTTGAGCAAGGCAGGTCAGAAATAGGCATGGTTGAGCAAAGATCTGCTCCTCAAACTGAGAAGTAAGAAAGAAATGCACAGGCAGTGGAAACAGGGAGAAGTGACCTTGGGGGGAGTACAGAGATATTGTTTGAAAGTATAGGGATGAGGTCACGAAAGCCAAGGCAAAGATGGACAATTACTTGGAAAGGGACATGAACAAGCTGGGATTCTATAAGTTTATAGCCAGAAAAGAAAGGCCAAGGAGAGTATTTCCCTAATAAGCAAGGGTGAACTGGTGATGATAGATACGAAAGAGGCTGAGGTACTCAATGGGGTCTTCACCTCAATCTTCACTGGCAGTCAGGCTTTCCACATCTGTCAAGTCCCCAGACGTCTGGGTGAGTGTGGGAGGAGTGAAGTCCTTCCTCTTGTAAGCAAGCAGCAGTTTCAGGATCAGCGGGTGAAACTGGATAGCCACAAGTCCATGGGATTGGAGGACACATGTTTCTGAGGGAACTGGCTGATGTTGCTGTCAAGCCACTCTCCATCAAATTTGAAAAGTCATGGTGGTTAGGTGAAGTCTCTGGTGACTGAGAAAAAGGAAACGTTGCTCCTATTTTTAAAAAGGGGAAAATGGAAGATCAAGGGAACTACGGACCAGTGAGCCTCACCTGGGAAGACCATGGAGCAGATCCTCCTAGAAGATATGCTAAGGCACATAAAAGACAAGAAGGTGATCCAAGACAGCCAACCCTGCTTTACTAGGGGCAAATCATGCCTGACCAATCTGGTTGTCTTCAAAGGGGAGACAAGGGAAGATCAACTGGTGCTATCTACCTGGACTTCTATAAGGCCTTTGATATGGTTCCAAATGATATCCTTATCTCCAAACTGGAGAGACATGGATTTGATGAATGGTGTATTCAGTGGAAAAGCAATGAGCTGGATGGACACAGCCAGAGTGTAGTCAATGACTTTATGTTTAGGTGGCAGCTGCTGATGAGTGGTGTCCCTCAGGGCTCTATGTTGGGCACAGTGTTCTCATAAATATCATCATTCATCAATGACATAGACCATGGGAATGAACGCACTCTCAGCCAGTTTGCAGATAACACAAAGCCAAGCTGTGCAGTCGACACATAAGAAGGATGGGTTGCCATCCAGATGATCCTAGACAGATTTGAGAAGTCATAGAACCTCATGACGTTCACCAAGCCTACGTGTAAGCTGCTGCACTTGTGTCAGGAAAATCCCGGACATGAGTACAGACTGTAAGATATCACTGAGAGAAGCACTGTCAAGAAGAACTTGGGGGTTCTTGTGGATTAAAAGCTGGACATGACCCAGCCATGTGTGCATACAGCCCACCACATTCAGAAGAAGTGTGGCCAGCAGGATGAGGGACATGATTCTACCCCATTACTGCTCCTTATGAGACCTGGAGGGCTGCATCCAGCTCTGGGTCCTAAACATAAGACAAGGATCTCTTAGAGCAGTTCCAGAAAAGAGGCCACAAAGATGATGAGAGGCCTGGAGCATCTCTCCTATGAAGACAGGCTAAGAGAGCTGGAGTTGTCCAGCCTGGAAAAGAGAAGGCTGCAAGGAGACTAAATTGCAGGCTTTCATTACTTTAAAGGAACTCATGAAAAAAGAGGGAGAGGGACTTTCTCTACAGACAGATAGTGATTTTAAACTGAAAGAGAACATGTTTTGATTAGATGTTAGGGAGAAATTTTTTACTCAGAGGTTGGTGAGGCACTGGAACAGGTTGACCAGAGAAGTTGTGGATGCCCAGTTCCTGGAAGAGTTCAAGGCCAGGTTGTAAGGGACCCTGAGCATCCTGATCTAATGAATGGCATCCCTACCAATGGCATGTGGGCTTGAAACTAGATAATCTAGATAAAGGTTCCTTTCAACTCAAACCATTCTAGGATTCATTATTCTATGAAACAGGTATTCGAAATAAATCAGTTACTTGTCTTCTCTAAGCTCATGTCCCCTGATGGACTCAGAAGTGCTCCACTAACAGAGTTGGAAGAATTTTTTTGGGCTAGTAGTATGACTAGCTCACTAGTCCCATGATAAATTTTCCATTACTATAGAAATCTGGCACTTAACTACTTTAATCACTCGGAAGTTACCCTGAGAAACATGGCTAACTGTGCTTCTGAGTGGCAGTGGCTGCACTATGTTTGTATAAAAGGCCACTGGGAGACTAGAGAAATAGAATTCAAAACCAAAACTGGACCAGTCTAACAATCTGCTGGGTGAATTCGCAAACATTTTGTCTGCTGTAATAAGGGGTGAAATGGGAGCAGAAAAGAATGGCAGTAGGCACTGCCTAAGCTGACACTCTCCAAATTAAAGTAGGACCAGCCAGAAGCTACCCACATACCCGTTGTTGAGAGCTCCTCAAAGGGCTACAAATGAACTCTGTAGAACTCTGTAGACCACCATCCCATCTGTCAGAGGAAAAAAGCATCACCTACCAGACTAAATGATGATTTAAATCCTTACGTCTCAGCCTGTTCACTTCCACAAAGTTTCATAAGAAATCAGTGATAAAAATGGTTACAGACCCCAGAATCCTTTGTCATCAGTTGTTGTAAGTCAGTGAAGGTTTATTAATAGTTTTATATGCACATACCTACTAATCCAATCTAACATTAAATAATTAGTTGTTTCCTTTAAAAAAAAAAACAAGCTATTTTATTCTTAACATTGTTTTACCTAAGAAAAACACATCATCTGCTTTACAGTCTTATTTTTGCAGATTTTAATAATCTAGAAAATAGTTTTACAGGAGTAAAAGCATCATGGTATAGCATAGCTTTAGCCTTAAACTTAGACAAGCTGGTCAATAGTCACAATGTGTGTTAAGCAGAAAAGTGTTACATAAAAGGGAGCATTTCCACCTGAAATTTAATAGCATGTATTGATAGTTGCTGGATTTTTTTCCCTCTTCTTTCTAGTAAACATACAATGCCAAGGTGCTTTGCCCAGGATGCTGTGAAAAGGAGTAATTAATGTTTTAAAAAAGGGAGTACAGAAAGAGACAACAAAACCTTTTATATATCACTTACCTTCTTGAGGCATCTCATCTTGCTAATAGGGATATAGAGTGAGGATAGAAGTAGTATTTGAACGAGAGAATCTGCAAATACAGATTTTGTTAACAGAGTTTGTTAATAAAATGTTATATTTTTTCAACTAGAAACAATTTGTTTAGAAAAAAAATTATATATTGTCTGTCCTCCATTTGTGTGAAGGTCAGGAGCATCTCTTGCTAAACACGTGTTTTATTCAACATGAAAAGTTTTTGGAAAGAAAATGCTGATAATCACCAAACTCAAAGTTTTCAACTTTTTTTTCTCTATAAATGTATTACTTTAAAATGTCCACGAAAGGTGGCTAAGAAGTTTGTATATGCAATTTTCTTTAGGGATATTTAAGAGTCCACGAATCAGAAAAGGTTAATAGTCACACAGATATATTAACATAATTTATTTTTAGATTTTTTAAAAATGGATTTAGCTAACTAGAGCTTCTGTAGACTTTGGATTTAGGTTTTTTATTAATATAATTTTTGTTCCATGTTTCTGTAACTCCCTGTATTATTCTATTTGTGCCTAGTGCTTTTAAAACTTAATCAATTATTAGCAAGAGTGATAAAATGAAATAGTTAATTTTTTTATACTAGTTCTGAGTTTTGAGAACCACTAGTTGCAATAAAGAAAATAAAAATCTATCATTTAGATTTTTTTCTCCTTACAGCACAATCAGAAAAGGAGAAATAATAATCATGTTCTTAAAAACACAAGAATTAAAGTCTTTTTACACGGAGGGTGTTTTCTTACATCAAAGAAAATATATCCTGCAATGTTGTTGGAACTATAGAAGAATAAACTGTATAAGAAAGTTTTATTTTTCATCACTTTCCATATTTAAAAAGCATGGTTTCCTCCAAAATTGTCAAAATTTAACATTAATACCCATGGCTAAAGAAAATCTAGAAGTCTATACTCTTTCAAAAGGATGCTCATGTTGCTAGCAAGAAGTAGTGATTTCAGGAAAAGTCGATTACATAAACTCTGCATTCAGTCTCCATGCAAGCTTTGCAGTGAAAGTCATCTCCCATTTCCCTGTCTCTGGCTGAACTGTTTTTATGCGTTTTCACCACAGCTGTGGTACCTGAACTTCTATTCATGATGTAGCACTGGGAAGATACCCCTGGTAAGACATGTCCCCTTTCACTGAAAATAAACAAGTTTTTTAAAATCCTGATGTGCTTACGCAGCATCTTCACAGTTGTATCAACAGTGAGGACGACCAGCTGTGGAGCAGTAGCAGGGGTGCCTAACCAAACTGGAGAGTGGGACCATTTAAGCCATGACTTCCCCTGGAACCCTTGGTAGATAAGAGAATGAAAACAGAATTTTCTTTTCAGTATTACAGTGCTGCAGTCTGCGTTCTCTCCTTAGCTTTGTCATCAGCCCTGGCAGGTTCAAACCTGACCTTCTGTCCTTACTTACATATTATTTTTGTATAATATTGGGTTAAGAGAAATATAAATTAGAAAAGCTGGTTCTTACAGGCCTTTTCTCTTCTATTGTACATAATCTTCAGTGCCTCCATAATCTATCTGCAAGCCATCTGTGCTTTAAAGGTAGCTTAAGACACTAAAAAGTGTGGGTAGAGGAAGAAAGAGCAAGTTTGCATGAAATTTACTTTAAAAAACTAAGTTTATGCTAGTTTATATTATTGAATAATGAAATGTGACATGTCAGAAGATGTTAAATATTTGTAAGAAGTTAGCATTGTTCTGTGCACTTTCCAAATGGATCTATTATGTCTGCAAATTCTAGCTACTTATTTTAAGTGATAAATGTCATTTGGCATCATGTGTCAAGGAAGTACCATGTGCTTCTCATCTGCCTTTCAAGAAGTTACAAATGACACCATTCATCTCATCACATGACAGACCTGTTGCTCCTTATCATTATATGATGTCTGCCTGTTGAAAATGTGGTAGAGATCCATTTTTCACCATTCTCTTACTTGTATGCTTTGCTTTAAATTAATGGGGAAAACTTATGGAGGTTTTAAAAACACTTAACAATTTCTTCTTGAAGTCTATTCTGTTTATGCTGTGACCAGATATCAAAGCAGTCTAAACACACAAACTGCTTTGAAATGTATTTTGCTTTAGTTAAGTATAAGCTAATGCCTTTCTTTATAGGTTTTATGTATTTTACTGCATTGAATATGGGAGTGTGTTTCAGAAAAGCCTGAAAAACAGAAACATGAATGTGCACATGGAAGACTGTAGCCGTAAGATAAATAATTGAAACATGTTGGGAAACTCTTTGTGAGATAGAAGTGAATTCATTGTGCCCACTGGGATATTTACCAGACGAAAAGTGTGACAATGACAGTACCCTCGTTGTTTGGTACATAATTTAGAGTATTCCTAATGAATATTTCATGTAGTATCATTTGTGTATGAATTGTAAGGCATGTATATCAAGATTCACTAGGGGCACTGTCAAACACCTCAGTTTGAAATAAGCACTTATAAATTACTTAAGGATATTGTAGGAAAAGGGATTAGTGTGCACTCCTTTTTAAGCAAATAATTATGTCCTTTCTTGGGGACAATGAGCAGCTTTGCATAGTAAAGGAAGAACACTCTGAAACAAAGAAAAATAAAATGCTCTCATTTTCATATTAACAAGCAAGTTCTGTTCCTAGAAATTCCCTAGAAAATTCTAAAATGCGTGCAATTTTTTAAAAAGAATGACCAGAAATAATTTTATCTAAATATGGAAATCTGTATTTTATGAAGTCAGGGGAGTTTGGGAAAGTATTTTTTAAACCAACTCAAAAAGAAAAACTCATTATTTATACCCATATTTATGTATCCTAAAAACCTAATTTAGAATAATTTTTTTAATAATAGTGAGGGTGATTTCATAATTAAGGGTAGTTCAATCTTTTTTAGCTACAAATTTTGTAAAAGTAGACCGATTTTTCAGTCTTCACAGTTATCATACACATTAATGGAACTGAAGTTCATTTCACAAGTGATTGTGAAAAGATCAAGAGTATAAATACACTAGTTATTAAGCTGAGAATGAAGAATTCAACCAATACCAAAGTAAGGACTGTTACGTCTTTCTAAATTATATCTAAAATAAAATTTAAAAAAAGAAGTATACGTCTACATCTAAAAACCAGTATATATCTACATCTTTATGTATCTACCTGTCTCTACATATACGCCTGTATAAATCCTTTTAAAACTTGTATTAAAAATGAAGTTCTTGAATCACTGCAAGTCATCTTGATAAATATTCTGGTTTTACAAGATCCCGAATTTTATCAAATCCAATTAACTTTAGATATTTATAAAGTGACAAAATTCCTGAAAATTTTTCATAATTGCAGCATCCATATTTAAAGAAACCTGTTTCCCTCCATTTTCTGCAAAACAAAGGTCACAGCTTTTCAGGTTTCTGCAAGTGCCTGTGAGGATGCTCTGCATCTACTGCAGACCAGGGATCCCTAAAACTATAGCTTTATGAGCAAGGCCTATTTATATCTCTAGAACATGTTTAAGCCTGCTTTTTATTTTTTTTAAATTTACTTGATACAGCTATGCTTCCAGCAATGACAAGAACAAATCCTTATTATGCTAAAACTAAGTATGCCCTTGTCATTTTATTAATTAATAATACTTTTAGGAATTCATTTTTCCATGTAAAAACATCAATAAAAATGATCACTGGCATAATTTTTTTTTTTTTCCAAAATGTTTTAGTAGCTTAGTTATAAAGTAAGTAAAACTTGATGTCTCAAATAATTGCCAACGGCCAAGATTCAACAAAGCATGTTCTTGGTTTAAAGTACATATTTAAAACTGTTGACTTTATGGGACTCAGATATCTGCTTAAGGACATGCTTCAGTCAATGCATGGATTCCCACTGGAGTCTCTGGCCTTGCTCTTACAGTTTCAATGATGCCTCTTGGGCACAGTGCCAATAAACTGAATCTTGAATCCACTCAAGTCAAGAAGAACCCTTGTTACTGATTTCACTATGTACAGCATGAGGCCATGTGCGGGGAAGTGCAGCTCTCAGGTAGTGCTCGTTACACTGCAACATGCTTCGCGCTTTCCTCTTTCTTTTTTTTTTCCTGTAATCAGAGATGATAATTTACAGAGAGGGTTGTTGTTTTTCTTGCTTTCTTTCCCCACAGTTCTAGAAAGAAGGGAATGTCATTCTGTTTCTGGCTCTTGATGTTCCATGTGAATCATATTCTGCTGTACCTGGATATCTCTTCTACTTCAGTTAAACCAACCCAAGACATTTGTGGCAGGTGGGGTCTTTATTTTTATTCGAAGCGTTTTTAAGTTTAGAATGTATTTTAAATAATTTCAAATAATTTTAAAACTTTATCCCAATGTCAGTGAAACTGTCTATAGAGATAGTTCGAAATTATAAAAGTAGTTTCCGCGCATATATAAAAAGCTGGGATCTCTTTCATTTAAAATGAAAACTTCTGTATATTCCTTAGCAAAGTAGTTGCTGGTGTTGCTTTTTGACAATCCTGTTTTAACCACAATTTTTTTTTTTTCTATTCTGCAAATATGTCACGGTATGAGCTTAGCGCATTCAAATCCATTCATTGGTGGGGTCTTTTATAATGATTGAGTTTTAATCTCAGTTTTTATGTTGAGCTTTCATCTCCATATCCCTCTCCTCTCTTATAAAGTAAGTGTGATAACACCTTCTGTGAGGTTTATATGAATTAACTAGCTAGAACAGATTTGTCTATCTGTGTTAAATTTAGTTGAGTTGATTCCAGCTTTTTTTTAAAGTGCAGGTAAGCATGGAAAACAATCATTATTATTTCCGCACAGTAACAGTCAAGCTCTTTGTACATAAAGAGTTTTAAAGACAAGACTTCAATTGTGTGCTTGTTTGTGTTTTAAAAAGGTTTTTCAAATTGTCTATTTTTTTAAAAAGCAAGCTAAAAGTAGTAAAATGGCTACTGATATATCCAGCATCGGAAGATACTGGAAAATCAACGTGCTGATCAAGGTCAAGGATTTTAGCTTAAGGTCGCTAAAATCTGGTACCTTTAAGCAACCAAAACCATAATTTCCTGAATGATGAAGGGCTGGGAAATGCTGCTTCTGCAAGTTGAAAAGAGCCATTTAGTTTTAAACAGGAAAAAAACCTATTTCCTCTATTTTCTCACTCTGACTTCTATTGTAAACGTCACTATGTTCTGACAGTAACATTACATATGAACCAATACACAAAGTTACTGTTTCTTTGAAAAATTTTATGCCTTTTAAAAGCACAAAGTTTAGCTCTACTGCAAGTAAAAACAACATGGCTTTAATAGCATTTATGAGAGCAGTTAAACAGAGCTTGAAACCCTTGGTATAAAATTTTAAGAAAAGAAGAAGAAATCTTATTCAAAGGTGAAAATATCTAAGTGGAATAAGAAGTAAAAAAGTGTGAAAGGATGTGCAAATGGATAGTAATCCTCAGGTTTATATCTACAGGAAGCAGTCTTTCATATCCAACTCATAAAACTTCGTGAGGAGCTGCCTAAAGTTGTTATCAAAACTTCAGTGTACTCAGTGACCCAAAGTTTCACCTCACATCTTCACAGCAGTGAAAATTCTCCCTGTCAGAGTTCGCACAGTGGAAAATCTTTTCCATTCCACACACGTTAGAGGCCATTTGCACTGTTTCTATAATATGTGAATAGCTGTTTGTGTTTACTACAAAATGGGCAAATTTTCAGACAGGTTAAATCTTACCCAGAGATTCTGGAAGCTGTCCTTAAAAACTCTGTAAATGAAAGATGTCTTCATTTTCTCAGGGATCTTATAAACAGCTAGGAGACGATACAGTACCAAAGTAAAATGTAACAGAACACAATAGTGTAAACACTATATATGTATCCTTGCTTAATCTTTCTCTAGATTCTTGTCCATCTTTTCTCCCAATTTTTGAATTTTGTTTCATACTTAGAGATATGTACTTATAGGGTATTTTTGGTGAGCTTTTAAGGTAGTGGAGTATAAATCCAACAAGAGTGTTGTAGGACTAATACTGATTTCCTTTCATAACTGGTCAACTCATAGATATGTTGTATGCCTTCTAATTATTGCATTCAAAGTCTTCCATACGGAACATCATAAAGCAGTTTATATGGGATAATCTGACTTTTTGAAGTGTATAATATCTGGAGCTGAGAAGGAGCACTAATAATTGGAAGATACTCTGCCACGGCCTGATTCAAGTTAAAAGAGAATGGGTGACCATCATGAAAACAGTGCAAACTAAGGGCTTTAGGGATCTTTAGATAGGGGAGGGAGAGAAATCTAAAACACAAAAGACAGAGGAATCTCAGAGGAAGCTTCTGCCCAATTGCAACAGAATGTTAATAGCCTCATGTCACTTTAACTCTGACAGCTCTGAAGTGAAAGGCCACTAATCTCTGTTTGTAGTGTTCACAATTGAAGAGAAAAAGTAAGTATTCTTACTTAAGCCATGGATAAGCATTAACAGTCTGGAAATGAAGGGAATGTTCTGTAGCTTATTTTAGAGTCAACAAATACCTTCCCCCAAAGCCCTGGAAAATGTATATTTTTCTTTCTTCTGTGATAGCACAGGTGATTTAAATGGAACATTGGTTTTAAGTGCTCGGTTCATAAGTCACCATCTTTACACAGAAAATGTTAGCCTGCTACAGATTTCAGGTAAAAATTATAATTCATATTTACTAGAATGGCTTAGGAATCATCTGAGTACAGGCTCGCTCAGGGTATCTTTGCTTTTCAAACTGACTCAAAGTCAGGAAAAAGATTAAAACATTAAAGTTGCTGCAAAATGTGTGATTGCTTAGGATTTTTATCTTTTTCATAATTTGGTTTATAAGCAGTTGGGATTTTCATTTTTTCATGTATCGTGTATGAAAATTCTAACCATAGTAGATACTCCCTAAGGATTTCCTATTCATACTTCACACATATCCCTTAAAATTTCTTGTAGAAATCTCAGACTTCTGTACAGCAACACATGGCACAATTTATCTAAGAGCACTGCACATGAATGGCCAAATTCTGCTTTTGTCTGAGAATCTATCAGCAAGCGAATATCCTGTAACAGGAAGTGCATTGCTATTTTATTCATTTCAATATTACAGCACCTCTAGGCTCAGAAGTAGTACAATAGTTACATTGCTGAGCATGTGTTTAAATCAAGGTGATATTAGCTAATTATTTTAATAATAGCATTTTGAATTAATCATCTGAGAATCTAGAAACATATTATATTGTTTTAATCTTTCTTATCTTGATTTATTTTCTTAAACTTTTACTCTTCCCACTCATACCTAACCAACTACATTCTCATCTGCCTCTTAAAGTTGATTATATTCATGCGTATAAATATAACTGCAGCAGGCATATATAGCTGTTTATTACATAATATCAGATTCCTTATTCTTTGGATTTATATTTCTGTTACTTGATGTTATCAGCTGATAAGTCTTATAATTATAGCATTAGAACAAGTTTGATATTTCTTGAACCGGATATATTATGCCTAAGTACATACATTTGAACAGGCAGCAAATTTCATAAACAAAATTTAGTAAATTCATTTTTCTTGTCAGAAAGTCACACGATAATTTTCTTTTTTAGTGATGAAGTAATGATTTTTGACTGCTGATATTTTCAAATCCAGCTGGATGAAAATTACAATTCCATTAAAATACATAAAAGTCACGTTATAACATTTTTATATGTATAAAACAACATTACATACACATTATGTACATAAGATACTTGGGTTTGTAAGCATATTTTTCTGTTTTCATATTAAAAAAATGAACCAGTTTTAATGAAATTCGACATATTTTTTGTAATCATTGTAATTTCAAGTTCCAGATATAATAGATCTGTTTGTTCTATAATCATTCCACTGGTTAATAAAACAAAACAAAACAAAAACAAACAAACAAACAAAAAAAAAGTAATCCCCATTTTCCTTGTTTTCTGGGTTTTGGCTCTTTTTTTACCTTCCATGCATTTCTGAACCATTTCATTTCAAATGCTAAATATAGAAAAACATAGATTTATCTGCTGAAATGACTATAATTTCCAGATTAATTGTTTCAACAAAAGGTTTTCTTAGGGATTAAGTCAACAAATTTTGTGAATTCCATAATTTTACTTTCTTCAAAACTATGGCAAAACATAGGTGTTCAGTATATTCAATGAATTTTTGCATTAATTGCAATTATTCAAGCCAATTGCAAGAAACTTAGAGCTTCATGAAGATGTGTGCTATTAATGTAATTTTCATTTTTTTATTCTCTAACTAAATATATTTAGTTAAATAATATTAAATATATTTAGATTTACTTAAAAATGTAGTTTAAATAAAATATCTTCTAACTAAAACTAAACAGCATTTTAAAATTTTCTCTTTCTCTGAGTCAGACAAACAAGCAGTGAACAAGTTGTTGTGAAATGGAATAGCTTCTATTTGGGTGGTATTTTTTGCCTTTCACTGAACATACCTTTACCAAAAGACGACAGTAGTGGAAAACTCGCTACAAAATGCTAATATATTTACTGAGATATTCGTTTATGTTTTACAGTTTCCTTTTACATGCTTCTTGTTTAGCTGGTCAGGACAACTGCTTGTTATGCAATAGTAATTTTTCTAAACATTAGATGAGCGAAGAGATAGGAGGATATACGCTTAAATATGATGCTTATGTTTGTATTTTGACAAGAGTTGTATTTTCTACCCAAATTATGCTTTTTCCTTATAAAATTGTTTTATTTATTTTCCTAGTTATGAATTATTTGAAGCACGCATAATCTTCAGTCAGAAAGAATTCATTGAGTGTAGTGTATGGAAAATTGGACGTATTTTATAGCGGTATTGTTATAACAATGCTTAAAGGGCTGAAAAATCATATACACTTAAATTCTTATATCCAAAATCTATGTACTGTAACTGCTCTGTAAGTTTTCATGAGAGAGTACTATTATGTTAAATAGCAACTGTATTCTCTTAGCTTGTTTTTATGATAATTATCCATGTAAAGGGTTAAATTTCAGAAATAAGCTAAATTCTTTTATTTGTTCAGATTTCACTTATTGTTCTTTCTTCCTTTCAGTCCTCCTTTGCTTCATTAGATGCAGTAATATCTCCCTTGCCTGTGACAATTTCCATTAATATCTCAAAGGCAGCTATTAAGTATCATTACAAGAGAAGATTATAGAAGGATACCACATACAATAACACTGAAGATAAAGACAATAGTCACATTTTCATTTGTTTCTTTGTTCTAAAAATGTAAATCAAATTCCATGCACTTTCAAGCATTCTTTGCTCTGCTTTAGCTTGCAAAGTGCTCTAAAAAGAACAATCTTCATGGCCAAATAAATTAATCTGTTAGGATTACCTCAACAAAGAAAATACTGCTCCTGTCAGAGATTTTTTCTGCCCTGCGGCCCCCCAGAAGAATAACTGTCAGGAGAAAAAAAGAAACTATTTCAGGTGTATATAGATTTGGTTTTTTTGTTGTTGTTTGTTTTGTTTTGTTTTGCTGTTTTTTTTTTTTTTTGTTAATAGGGGAATTTGGTTAGAGACGTATTTTAATAAAGCTCTTTAAAAGTGAAGAACCACTCATAAAGTGTTCTGCATTAAAAGTCAGTCTATGACACCATCTAAATATTTGGTCAATCAGCTTTTAGAAAATTATCTAAACATATCTATGGGAATCTAATTATAGCTAAAGGCCATTCTAATTCTAAACACTACAAAGGAAAACTGAAATCACAAAGCTCCTGTTCTGGAAATTTTGAAATCCTTACAGTATTAATGCTGGAAGCCAGGATGAGTTGTACGTCTTAAGAGAAGCTACCAGTCTTTTATTCTTCTCCTGAGGTGGAGAACTGAAAAAATAGGGATGAATTAATTAGATATGGATGTCAGCTTGTTCCAACTAGGTTTGGATGCACTGTGACTGGGTGCAAGTCCTTAGGAGGCAATGGGAAGAGATAGTCAACTCAAGAGCAGCTTAAGTCACCTAAAATAGAGGAACATCAGGCCTGTCAGAGTCTCAGTGCCCAGGAAGGTCAGAGAAAAGATTATCTTAAGGGTAATCACATGGCACACACAGATCACCAGGCAATCAGACCCAGCCACCACTGGAATGGGAAAGGCAGGTCCTGCCTGCACAACGTGGTCTTCTTCTATGACCAGGTGACCCACCTACCAGATGAGTGAAAGGCTGTGAATGTTATCTACATGCACTTAGCAAAGTCTTTACACTGTTTCCCACAGCATTCTCCTGGAAAACCTGGCAGCTTATGACTTGGACAGGTGCACCCTTCACCAGGTTAAAAACTGGCTGGATGGCCAGGCCCAGAGAGTGGTGGTGAGTGGAGTTACATCCACCTGATGGCCAGTCATGAGTGTGGTTCCCCAAGACTCAGTATCGGGCTCAATCCTGTTTGCAGGAGTGTCGATCTGCTGGAGGGCAGGAAGGGATCTGGACAGGCTGCATCGATGGGCTGAGGCCAACAGTGTGAGGTTCAAAAAGCTCAAGTGCTGGGTCCTTCCCTTGGGTCACAACAACCCTGGGCAGTGCCACAGGCAGGGACAGAGTGGCTGGAAAGGACCTGGGGGTGCTGGTGACAGCAGCTGAACACGAGCCAGGGTGTGCCCAGGTGGCCAAGAAGGCCAATGGCATCCTGGCCTGGATCAGCAATAGTGTGGCCAGCAGGACCACGACAGGGATTGTCCTCCCGTACTCAACACTAGTGAGGCCACACCTCATATCCTGTGTCTAGTTTTGGGTCCCCAACTCCAAGAAACATACTGAGTTGCTGGAGTTCAGAGAAGGGCAAAGGGATGATGAAGGGTCTAGAGAGCAAGTCCTGTGAGGAGCAGCTGAGGGAGCTGGGCGTGTTTAGCCTGGAGAAAAGGAGGCTCAGGGGAGACCTGATCACTCTGTACAACTGCCTGGAAGGGGATTGTGGCAAGGGTCGGTCTCTTCTCCCAGGCAGCCAGTGACAGGAAGAAAGGAAATGGGCTGAAGCTGTGCCTGGGGAGGTTGAAGCTGGACATCACGAAGCATTTCTTCATGGAAAGGGCTGCCAGGCATTGGAACAGACTGCCCAGGGATGTGGTGGACTCAGCATTCCTGAAAGTATTCAAGAAATTACTCAATATGGCGTGTAGTGCTAAGGTTTAGTTGATATGACGTTTGGTCAAAGGTTGGACTCAGGAAACTTTGAGGTTTTCTCCAACCTTAATGATTCTATGAATCTACGATTCTACGAAATGAAAATCACCTCACAAACGTATCTGACTTTCTCTACCAACTGTACTGGGAGATAGAATGTGCCATCAGAAGAAATACCAAAAGTTAATGTGTTCATGAACAATTTCAAGATCTTTGTGTATAGACATAGGATATACCAGATATACAGTTAGAAATGCAGATACTGTCTTCTAGTTGAAAAATAAAATCTCTGCTATATCATCTTTTGTGTCAACAGAAAATGCATGTCCTCCACAATGGAAAATTTCCAGAAATAAATACTTCTGGTAAAGCTGCAAAAAAGGATGATTTTTGTACAGGAGGTAGAACAAGTGGCTTTGAAACCTTTCAGTCTGCCAAAGTAGAAATACTTATTTTTCATAATTCAACTATAATCTGACCTCTTTTGATATCAGGGAAGCTAGAGCTAGACTATTTCCTCAGGTTTGACTTTTGGATGGACTGTGCCTCCCAGGAGAAATTTTTTCTATTTCTTCCAGCCATTGTGATTCAGTGTGGGAGTACCTTATCCATCACACCACAGAGAGCATAGACTGACTCAAGAATCTGCCTCTCAGAAGGAAGTGGTTACATAACAGATGAAAATAATATTTCTGAATTTACTTACACATTTTTAAAAAATGAAGTGTAAGACGTGTAAAAACCTCATATGCTTGATCACTCTGATCAAGCTGAAGAATGGAGAATGAATAAATGAGTGACAACATTAGGTTTTAAAAGTCTTGGGTGAGCAATAAAATAAGTTGCCTGATTTTCTGAAGTGCTAAACATCCAAGAGCTGTGATCGAACCAGTGGTTTTGTACGTGAAGTAACATCTGTCCACACGTGCCATATGGACATATGTTATACCTCCCTCAAGAGTGTACTTCTGGCTGATGTTCCTTGCTGCTCCAGGCAAAGTGGAGCTGACTCTCATTCTCTTTGTTGCTGCAGCTCAGAAACAATAAAATTATACTTTTTATAAGATATTTTGTATTCTCCTTCCGGACTAGGAGCCATATTCAGGTCCACACACACACACATCAAAAGGCTACAAATTTTTTACTTAATATGAAAAAACAACAGGACTGGTCATATTTGCTAGAATAAGAACTAGCTGGTAAAATCATTACTAAGCTATATTTGATAAGCCAGGTTCTTTCAGTCTCTCATCAAAGATGATTAGTTAGGTGGAACTTCTTTTCTGCTCTTCTCAGCAGCTGTCAGTCCAGTATCTCTTGACCAGCCCCATAATGATTTCAGAGCCAGAACAATTCTTAGCTAGATACAGATGAAATCAGCCTCAGTACTCTAATAATAAATAGTTCGCATTTTTGAAGTAGGTTCGGCCCTTCATTAGTAGTTCAGAAATTGCAAGACTACAATGTCAGAGGTGTCATTTCTACCTCTGGGATCCTCAGTCTTATGTAGAATTACACCACCCACACTGTCAGTACTATGGATAAGATGCTTTCACTTAAAGTACAAAGGTGAGTACTTAGTGAACAAAGGTTTACTGCTTCTTTTCACCATGTGTGTAGTTGCGATAGAAACATCACTTCATACCAATTTTCAATTTCAAACTAAAAGTTAATGGACCAAGGCCTGCAGTCAGTAATCAAGAATCACTTAAATAACTGGATAAGGCTAACTGTTTTTGCTTTTTCTCCAGCTGTCTCATCTACTTCTTTTCAACTATAAAAAACACCCCTCAGGACAATTCAGCTTTCTGTTTTAATTATAGAACCTAGTTTGTATCAATTAGTATTTTGAATAGCAAGGCATCACTGAACATTAAATGATCTCTCTCTGGGAGGGAAAGAAAGACAGAAAAGACATTTTTTATTGTCAGATGCACCGGGTCTGCAGAGAACAGTCTCCAGCTCTTTTACCCAAGAAAGCAAGGCATGGCATAAACAATAAAATGTCTGGCTCTTGCCCAGGTTTTTTAATGTAGAAAATCACCATGTAGTTCAGACACTATGTTAGTTCCAGCCCATTCTGGAGAAAGGCAAGTTAAGGATTTAGCTAGCAGATTTGAAAAAACATATTCAAAAATCATTTCACTGCCTTGTGCCACTCATCTGTGCAACAGACAACTGGAGTAAAGGCAGCAGAGCTCCTATAGCAGCAGAGCTCCTATAGCAGCAGTGGGGGGGGGGGGAGAGGGCAAGGGAGGGTGGCAGCCAGAGCTATGACCCACAGGAAGCTTGGCAGCAGAGAACAGTGTGCCTGAGACCACCAAGGAGCTGCAGCCCTTCCTACACATCTTCTGCCCTGCTTGATGCAGCACAGCACTCTTCTAGTCAACTTTTACGGGAAAATAGGGACCTTGCAGTGCTGGAGGACAGCCATTCAGTACACTATTTAGGGCACATATAAGCTGAAAGTAGAAGCCTAAATTTGGATAAATTATGAATTTATCTTTACAGAGACACATATCTTTTTCAGGGCTTAAGGTATGCTACAGAGTGTTGGTGTGCTGAGTTGATCAAATTCAACCAAAACCACGTTGTTCAGAGCTTTTGCTAAACTCACTCATTTTAATGGCTTTGGTTTAATATGCTGTAGTTAACTTCCCGTGGTGCAGCTTTGTTTTCAACTAGGAGCAGTGATAATGAGATCCTGAGACCCTTGACTTCTTCAGTAGGTGAACACTTGCACCTCTGTGCTGGGTCAGTCTTGGCTAATGGCCAAACACCCCTCCAGGTACTCTCTCACTGCCCCTCTTTCTCAGTGGGTCAGAGAAGAAAATAAGATAAAAAGGTCATGGTTAAGATAAAATCAGGGAGATCACATACCAGCTGCCATCACTGGCACAACAGACTCAACTGGGGCAAAATTAATTTAATTTTTTACCAATTAAAATAAATCCGGATAGCGGGAAATTAAGGCACAAATTAAAAAACACCTTCCTTTCACTTCCACCTCTCTTCACAGGCTCAGCTTCATTCCTTCATTTGCAACTCCTCTGCCTCCCCTCAATGAAGGGTGCAGAGGGAGAAGAAATGGGGCATGGCCAGTTCATAATAGCTCCTCTCTGCTGCTCCTTTCTCCTCACACTTTTCTCCTGCTGCAGTGTGGTGGCTCCACGGGCTGCAGGGCGCTATCTTCTCTGGTGTTTGCAGCAGTGTCTCTCTCTCCATCAATGACGTTGCTGTTCTCACAGCTGTTTCTCACTTATTTTTTTCTCCTCATTTCTCTTTCTCTCTGGTGTTTTTGTCCTTTCTTAAGTGTATTTTCCCAGAGTCACCACATATAAGATTGTGAGGCTCAGCTGTGTCCAGTGGCAGGGTGCTTTGGAGCTAGCTGAATCCCCTTGTGTCAGTATGAGATACCCCCAACCTCTTCCCTCAGAGGCCAGTCCTGTTGCTCCTTTCTGTCAGTACCTGGCCACTGCCATCCCATATTGTTTCCTACTTCCCAAAACACTGCTATCACCAGCAGGTAGCACTATATGCAGGGTATGGACCTCTCTGCTTTACTCTGTATGTTATACTGCCTTTCTGTTTAAACTGATCTTTATGTTAGGAAAGACAAGTGGAAGGAATGAAATAATAGAAACTCCACAAGGAAGCAAAGCAACAGACTGGATGGTCCAAGAATATTGTTCTTTTCCTTATTCTACTGCAATACCCTTCTCAGTTTTACAAGACGACGAATCTTCTGATCTTCACCATTGTCTTGACCATCTCTTTGGTTTAACTCTGTCAGTGACCGAACTGTGCACCCGCAAACACTATTCTTATTTTGAGTTTGTTTCACTGCATCATAATTCAGCAGTCTTGCACCCATCATCTTCTAATAGATGAGAGAAAATGTAACAGTTCTTCAACCTTCTGAGCATCTTCAAGGAAACAACCAACAAACAACACACTAATGTATCAAGTAGCTATATTTCAAATCCACTGCCTTCTTATTTTGGCAGAAAACACACACACACACACACACACACACACACACACACACACATGAACCTACCTTTTTTGAGATACGCTCAACAATTTTTCAAATGCTTATATCACTTATTGTCTTTCATGCACTTCAGTACCTTACACATATCATATATACAGTGTCTGCTCAAAAAACAAACACTCTGATGTCTCACATTCATTTGGTTCTCTGAATATATTTCTAGTAAATTATTCAGGAATTTATGTAGATAAATATAACTTTAGCAGTTTCTCTTGGCTGCTCAGCACTGTTGTAACTCAGATATTTGGACATGTTCAGAAGCAGAACTTTGTGTGTTCTGGAAGCCTCAGGCAGCTGCAGAGCCTGTTGATCCCTGTGGGTTTTAGCAAGGATTGTTAATGATCCAGCACTGGAACTGAACATCTGCATTGCTTTTAAAGCTGAGGTATCAACAGTCCTTCCTTTAAAATCTGATCCTGAATTCAGTCATACACTTAAAAGAAGTTTATCCTGTGTGTCCTCTAACATGGAATATTGTGATTAAGAATAGAAAGGGGAAAAAAAATTTCTTTTCCAGGGCAGCATTGTAGAAGATTAAAATTCAATCAGACTGAGAAGGTCAAGTTGAAAGAAAATAATGAGAATTACTTTTTATCTGAGGTTAAAATAAGCTAAGGAATTTGATTTAGTGCTGCCAGCCTGTATATAAGGTAGGCAGAATCTTCAGTACTTTGAAATTACTCTGTCGAGAACTAAATTTCATGACCTAACTGACACATGTGGTCATGGTATGAGTTGTTCATTCTAGAAACTTCTTCTTGTTTCAGGGATAAGCCAGGTTTTAATGAAAATATTAGCAATACTTTCTAATTATTGCTGCTAATTAGTAAGATGGTACAGTGTATGAAACTAGACTTATCATCAACAAGTACTTGCAAAGTTTCCAAGGACTCAATTCTTACAAGGAAAAGAAAGTCACCTGTGTTTGCTACATCATATGTAACACATACCTTGAAATTATGTGCCTAGATCGTAAAATATCAACCCTACAGTTAAAAAAATAGCTGTATTAAGTCAGAGGTTTGTTTTCAGATGAATTAACTTGGACCCAGAATAAACATCCTGCACTTGTCAAAGCTATTCAGATCTGTGTTAATGTAAAAGGGGAAGAAACTGTGGCTCATAATTTAATGTTCAGGGTTTGTTCATATGGTTCTGCTTGCTATCACAGTGTACAAAATGTAAACCTAGAGCATTTCATAAAATATAATCCACTTTTGCTCACAGGTAAAGTAAAATTCTTTGTTGTTACAAAGGTGAGGAAATGATCATTTCAAACATCACAGATTTTAGTTCAAACACCTGAAATATATTTAGAAGTTTATATTAAATTCTCCTATTATCATGAAAACGTCCAATTTTTTTACTAGCTTGTAGCTAATACTTCAGGGAATATTGAGAAATAAAAGAAAGCAGGCATTTTCTCAAGCATAAGTATAGACTGCACACCGTCACTGAAATATTAACTTATGATTGTGTTTTGTTAGGTGCATTGCCCAGGAAGCTTTTTGTTTATTCTCATCAGCCTGCTGTCCTCTGTTACTATAATTTACAAGTGCGTAGGCAATCTAACAAATCCTTGTTTGAAACACTTCAGAATCTATTGGTAGTTTTCAGCAGTAGCACTGTGTGGTTTTGCTCTCGCATAATTGCCTTTAGCGAGTACTAGGGAAGAAGGATTTGCAAATTTACATGAAAGGAGAGACTGATTAGAGTATGCTATTTATGATGATAGCATTAAATTTCACTGTTTTCATTCAAATTCTCAATACAGACCGTCCTTTTTATCAAGACTCTTTCCTAATGTCTTAACTCTCTCAGGTAACACAAGCCTCAGAAAGGTAACACAATTGTGTTTAGAACTGTATTTTGCTGCCATCATTTCAGAGTGCACTGAAATAGCTTTCCAGGTGCAAATTTAGTACCACCAATATGAAAAAAATTCAACTGACAGAAAACAGCAGGAACAGAAGGGACTGAAAAAAAGTGATTCAAGATAGAGAAACTATTCTGATTTAATAATAATCTTCATATTAGTACACTTTATTTTTCCAGATATTCCCTTTTATCTAAAATCATACACGAGATGATTAAAATACTAATTTGTGTGAGTCTTAATGCAAATAAATAAAACCAAGAATCATGTCTTTGAAAAGTTAAGCAGTTTGTTCAATGCCATGTGTGATAGTTGGACAGTTGTTAAACATGATTATTACTCTGCAAGGAACTTGAGTCCTTCCTTTGGACGCAGCAGAACCAATCAGCTGCTGAAACGTGTCCTGTGACTACACTATTTCAATAAGAGCGGAGTTTGAAACGTTTTTTTTTTGCTTCCGGCTTCTGGACAGGTAATAGAGGGTGAGGGAGCCTGTGCCGGGCCTGGCCGGGCTCCCCTCCGGGTGCGGGCCTGCCGAGCTGGGCCGAGCCCCACCTCCGGCCGCTGCCGGGCCGGGCCCCCACTCCGCCCCCTCACCCCCGTTCCGGCCACCTCCACAGCCCCCCTTTCGCGGCCCAGCCGGATGGGCTACATATTGGGTGCCAAGAACTATTTGTCCTGGTTTAGGACAAATTTGGAACGAAAATTCCAAAGGAGGGCTTCTCTAAAGGGCCAAATTCTAGCATCCCCTGCTCCACTCTTGGTTCGGGAGTAAATATCCTCGGAGAAAAGTGGAAAAAACTGTTTATTTAACAAGCAAAGCATTTGCAAGCTTGAAAAAATGAATAATAGGAAACAATAAACCTCTCTTGCTCTGAAGAGATGGTGAAATCAGAGAAAAGAGTCCTCCCGTGGCTCAGAGTCCTTTCGTGGATGTGT
>VZTF01001750.1:206059-242481 GCA_013397755.1 Cnemophilus loriae
GTCCAGGCCGCAGGGCAGCTCGGGCCCCGGTGGGCCACACAGCGTGGGCTCCCCTGTGTCTACTCGGGTCTGTCAGTCCAGAGCCGGGCAGAGCTGAACAGCGCAGTCCAAGAAACCTAGAAGCTAACTAGAGGAAAAAAAACTTAAAAGCAAGAAGAAACAAAACTCCCTGATCCATGGAGCTTGCACAGCCCAGTGTGAGAGATATTCCAGGGGTGGAAGTGAGGTTTTTACTACAAGCAAACTGCTCGCTGCCGCTTTTCTCAGCTAGCTCTCAGCTTAGCTTAAAGCTACAGTGAACAGCATAGACGATGGGGACATCAGGCCATACAGTCACCCCAGGACACCATGTAGGCACCCAAAATTTGATTCCAGAAACATATAGCAAAAATCTAATTTTAGTGTGTAGATTTTAACTATGTATAGCATAACCATGATATTCCACCAAAGCCAAAGTAACATAACCATCACAGACCAGGACCAGCAGGAAACTAAATGAGGTTTTTTCAGCCTTTTTACCTAAGTCACATACATCATTGTGCTATGTACACAAGGGTGGAATGGCATACCAGCTTAATATAGAGTCTTGTCTGAGAGACAAAGAGCCAATAATAAGGACAGAATATGAAGCACAAATCATGTAAAAAAGTCAAATGAAAGTAGGAACAAGTCCAAACCAAGTCTAGCAGCTTTTTGCTGTAACAAGGAATAAATTGCAAATAATCCGGTAATGCAACAATTTTTTAAAAGATAGTCCTTTTCTAAATTGAGAGTTTTAAAAAACAGTAAGAGATAAATCCATGCATCAACTGTATAATTTGCACGTAAACCAAGGCTTTTCTTAATCTCACTGATGTCAATTCCAGGGCTGTGTGTTTCCCTCACAAACTGCAACTAAAATGAATAGCCATTTTGTCTTGAGCTTCCCCAGCTTCTCACTGTCTCGTCTAAGTAATAACTGGATTCCTATTTCTGTGACTTTGTTTAAGAAGTGGGGGATTTTTTCAGAATAGGAAAACTCCCTATTACTTTTTATGTTTACTTGTGCTGCAGCAAATGTGTTTTCAAACATTTAGGATTCTTGTTTTCTTGTTTGTTCCCCTGTTTCACACAGTGAAAGGCAGCAATGAGAAGTAAATCAAACAGACAAGAAGCTCTGTACTTGCCAGAGATTTGTTTTATGCTGACGCACTTATCACTTTAGGATAAGCAGTGTTCTGCACATGTCCTCAGCTAGTGAAGGCCAAAGCAAAAAGCTGAGAGTGAAAGCTTTCCTCATATGCAGTCCTGCCTCTGCTGCCTCTTCTGCTGGCTCCGGGGCTGCTCTCTCTTTGGTGGTCCCACTCAGGACATCCCAAGGGCATTGCACATTTCACGTAGTCAGTGCATGTAACTCAGAGATTAGATCAGGCCCCAGAAATCCCTCCTGACCTCTGTTCCTCATATATGTGACATTCCTGATATTTTTGCTGTTCCTTCTCACAGTTTTTTCATAGAAGTTACTCTTCAGGAAAGATGCTTCATTTTCTCTGATTCAGTATGTATAGGTCAGTCAAAAAGTCATTACGGCAGTTAAGAGAGACCGTGGACTTGTGGACATGGGAAGGATTTGAGAGGACAAATAGTTTCATTTTATGAAAGCTGAAAGGTGAGAGTTCGAAATTTAGAGGACTGGGCTTGGGTAGAGAGAGTGACTATGTCCATCTCTGGGAAGAGGAACCTTAATTATGATGAAAAATTCTCAAAAGGAAGATTGAGAGTTGTTATGCTACATTGATAAGATCCTTAATATTCTCTGATCTACACTGGCTGTGTACTCCAGCACCTGTTCTAATAATATTTTTCTGTATTCTTCTGACTTTCCTATCTAGTTCAATACATAGTTATACATATATAGTTATTATGTATATAGTTATTACTTTGCATAACCATTTAAAATATTTCTTAACAAACTGTTCCTTGCTTTTCAAGGCATATGAAGGAAAAATCAAATAGATAGCTCATTTTCCTCGTGTTCTTTACCACACACTGATAGTTGGTTGGCATTTCCTGAGAAAACACAATTCTCTTTTACTGGATCTGAAAATGTTCCCTTGTTTCCATCTCCATGCACTTGGAGTGGGCATAGATAATATTATATCTAGGCCAAGACAAAACAGTAGAAAAAGCCATAGAATCATAGAATAATAGAGTGTTAAGGATTTGAAGGGACCTTAAAGATTATTTAGTTCCATTCCCCTCCACCATCAGCAGAGACATCTTCCGCTAAACCACATTGCTAAAGGCCTTATCCAACCTGGCCTTAAACACTGCCAGAATTGGAATATCCTCAGCCTCCTTGGGCCACTTCTTCCAGTCCCTCGCCACCCTTGCAGTAAAGAATTTCTTCCAAATATCCAGGGTAAATTTCCCCTCTTTCAGTTTGTACACATTACTCCTTGTCCTGCCGCTACAGTTGCTAATGAAGAGTCCCTCTCCATCTTCCCTGTAGGCCTCTTCTGTTACTGGAAGGTTGCTAGGAGTTCTCCACCTTCTGAAAGCTTATTTTTTTTGTTCCAAGTTTGCTCAGTAGCTCCTTATCCATGGGGACTTCATGGAGGTTTTTGCCTGATTTCCTCCTTTTTGGCATGCATTGTTCCTGAGCTTGGAGGAGGTGATCCTTGAATACCAGCCAGCATTCTTAGGCCCCTCTGCCCTCCAGGGCATTTTTCCATGAGACTTTACCAAGTAGGTCCTTGAAGAAGCCGAAGTTTGTTCTCCTGAGGTCCAGGGCAGTGAGCTTGCTGCATAACCTCCTCATCACCACCAGGATCTCAAGCTGTACCATCTAGTGGTCACTGCAGTAAAGGCTGCATTGGAGCATCACCTTCCCCACCAGCTCCTTCCTATAGGTGAGCACAAGGTCCAGCATGACACCTCTCCTTGATGGCTGAACAATCACTTGACACAATCAGTTGTCATTGACATATTCAAGGAAACTTTGGGATTGCTTGTGCAATCACTGCTTTCAATAACTTGTTAGATATTTATCCTCAAAAAATGCTGATTTTTCAGTTTTCAGTTTTCAGTTTAGTCTTCAAACAAATTTCCAGTTTATTGAAGGATCTCACACAAGGCCTGTAATTTACCACAGAGTTTTTCATACCTGTAGTGAACATGACAAAACAGGACTGAAGTGAAGCTTCTCTTTTCCTCTTTATGTTAACTATTTTAAGGAATTTCAGTCTTGGATAATTAATTTGTGGCACATTTCTCTCAATGTGCAGGTAATATTAAGTTCTACCTCAATGCAGATGGGTCTACTGAATGTCAGGACATGTCAGAGCTAGGATCAAGCTAGTTGTTTGGATGCTGGATCATTTTCTGAGCCTAGTCCGTGCATTGCCTTTCCTATTGTTTTCATGAAAGAGGACTGTAGTAGTGCAGCAAACTGTATTTTTTCTATTCTCATATGAGTGGCTTCAAAATTATTATTATTATCTTCTTTCTGGATTATTTCAGTATAAACAAGAGCTTTTTAAGTGGAAAAGAATTTCAAATCTTTTAATTTTTGTTACAAAAGGTGTAAATGCAGTAATGAGCATCATCTTTTGAAAACCACACATGTTGAATAATCAGGACATAAAGACTGAAATACCATGTTTAGCTATTTTACTTTAAAAATCATCAGAAAGCCCATTTATCTTCTTATTGAATAGAGCTTAGCAATTGTTCAGACAAACTGCAAAGGAATTAAAATTTGTTTTAACATATGTTGGAAGCAAGTGTGGTCACAGACTAATACTTGCATTGAATTAACCTGAAATTATACTTGATTTAAGGTTTTTGATGTCTCTCTTAGACAGTACACTTAGAAGTATATTGGCAAGGTAGAACAGAAGTTGGGAACCGTTAATTGTAAGAAATAATATTTTATTCCTGCATGCACATGTATGATGATTGTTAAAAGAGATCTCACATATTCCTTGGTTTCCTAAGACATTGTTTTAGACTGAGTTAAATGCAGTATCTAATTGCCAATTGCAATGCATTATGTTTATATAATATGATACTTATTTTTTCCACTTGAGTAGATAAAGTGGGTATCTATTTATATTATCATGATGTTTGAGTCAGTAGAGGCTGATTAGTTACACTGAATGCCAGTAAAAGCAAATGCAGTCTCCTGAATAAAAATTGGCAGCTTTCGTGGCATGTGAATGCAAATAGACAAACAAGAAGAGAAATGTATTACTCTACCTAAAGTCCTGATATTCTTCTTATATGGCCTATTCATACCGGTAAAATTGCAAAATGTGAAATTCTTTCAAATTTTTCATTTTATCCTTTCCCAGAGAATTAATGTTCTTGGCATTGCTTAACAATAAATAGAGAGAGACACACCCCTTAGCTGTTCAGTGTATGTTATTTCCTTTTAGCAACCAACAGACAAAGTGTTACTTTGTTTGATAGAGTTCATTTGGGTGAAGAGGTTCTGCTTTGGATGAGCTGTGTTTTCCACTAATGAGTATTTTCTATATATCGCTTCTTATGAAGAATTGATAACCTTGTAATAATCTGTTTTGACAGTATTTTTCTAAAAATATTGTGTTAAATATTTTTAGACATGAGGGATCATGGGCATATGGATATAGTGGTGTGCGCCTTCTCTAATTATATGCATTATACAATTTGCCATTGTTGGAGACGGTTGTACCATTCTTCATTCATTTAATAATGCTTTTGCAAATTGGCAGATAGCATTTGGGCTAAAATACACACAGAGTTTTTGTAGGAATAAAACATGCTCTGCCTTTTCTCTAGTGTAGAGCAATTTGTCAAGTAATTAGCCAACCTAATTAAATTTTTGTAGCACTAATCAAACGAATATGCTAAAATTTTCTTTGCACAGCCAGTTTGCTGTCTGCTTGCATTTAACTTGATGGTTTGAAAGAGGCCCTACTATGTCTGCCACTCCACTTAATCACCTCATTTGCATTTTATATTGGTAAATCAAATAAAGCACCAGTGGCTTTTAGTATGATTGACTATGGTCAGGGCTGTTCAGATGGGACTTTTTCACAGAAAATTAGGCACATTTTAATATGAGTGAGTCTGTGCTTTCAACATTCAACAAACTACATTCACTCAGCTAATTAAAAGTGCTTGTTACTTTTTGCCGATGTATGATAGATTTATCCAGCTGGTGTGTCCATTTTCTTTTGCATAATTTCTTGATGGAAGTTTTTATCTTTATACATAATAAGAGATTGTCTAAACAACACTTCAAACCAATTTGCAAGAACTATATAAATAATATTTTGCAGAAGCTATTTACTTTGAAAGAAATACACTTGCTGTTCAGCAAGCTGATTAGGTTATATGTAGTTTCTTTTATATCCTTCTAGAATATAAAGCCTTGCACTGTGAAATTTTCAGATTCTGACTTCACTGAGCCAGAACATTCCACTTTCCATAAATTGTGGGAAAAGCTACTCAGGAGTATACCTAACAGTTCATCAGAGCAGGGTTTGATACTCCTTTAGATTAGGTCAAAGTTCAGACTCAAAACTTTACAGATGAAATTTTTTAAAAGTTAGAAAAAAATTATTTATATGCGGAAGTGAGGCTTCATTGTTCATTATTTTGAAGGATTCTTTACCAACGTGAAGCATTTCCCATAATGGGAACAGAATTATTTTCTTTTTCTTCTTCTCAAGGGTCAGTAAGGACACAAGTATTAAAATGCATTGCCTGGTCACTTGAAATCCATATATGTGCTAACAATAGATGGAAAATTAGCTTCACCAGCATATTTCCAAAATAAATCCATTTTTTATTAATTTTTTGGTATAAACCAAACAGGTCTAAACTGGTAGTATGATAAAAACCCAAAAAAATTGAGACTGGATGATAAACAGCCTTTTTCCTAAAAGAATTGTGTTCACACAGAGAGGAGCTAATTTAACAAAACACTTCAAATACAACTTTTACATAGATCTAAAACAAAATTTTCCAATGCAAACTTTGGTACTTTTCTCTGAGGTGCCTGCAGGGCACTCAAATATTCTCTCTTGTCAATAGAGCCATGACAGAAGTAATTTAAGGGGAGGAAAGAGGCCAATCTTAAATTGTCATAGGAATTTGTTAAGGAAGTATACATCTAAGTCTTTAGTCATGTGATTAGTCTTATTGACTGAAACTAAAAGCTCATATAAAGGGGGATGAATTTTTTGCATTAGGTGGTTTTGGATGGGGGCAGGAAGGGAATGAAAGAAAGTGCCGAAATGTATGACATAAAATAAAAGACAGAAGTACCAAAGAATTTTGTAAATGTAGAAAACCCATTGTTTGCAGGTGTTCAAATAAAGACAATAGAACCTTGTACCTAACTGCAATGCTTAGATACCCAGCTTATCATTCTAAGAGTCAGACTCAAAGATGAAGTTTGCATCTATCTCCATTACTGGTTGCACACTGCAGCTTATTAAACTTATTTGGAAGGTTTCTCTTCTTATATATGCTTCTTAAAATCTCAAAATGTTAGAAATTAAGGACCGAGTTACATGCCTTTCCCTGATGAGAGAAAGTGTCCTTGAACATGGAAGTTATGATTTAGCTATGAAAAATATTGGAGGGGGAAAAAAGGCTCAGCAGTGGCCATACAGACCCCAGAAGAGAAGCTTGAGCGGAGCCCTTGACCCACAATGTACAAATGTAACAGATGTCTAAGTACCATAATGCTGCTTTAATTAAACATAGGCCAAAACCTCCTTGCTCTAAGCTCATGGGGATTATCATGATAAGAACTTGGCCTTGTTCTGGCCAAAGTCACTCTGATCCAGAAGAAAGGCAGTAATGCTTTGTGTATTTTGATACCAGGCTGGAATAAAACAAGCTATATTCCACCCTCAGGTACAGATCATTTACCTGGGAAGACTCAAAATCCTTTTCCTATGCCTTACCTCACCTTAGCTGATTTAGTATGCTGACCTCTTTGGTAAACTTATTTGAGATCTCTTGTATTTAATAAAGCATTGTGGTGCAATAAACCACCTTGAATCTGATTTATACTTATATTTTATATTCTCATTTACATCTGTAAACAATCTAATTTGAGAAATCTTCAAAGACACACAGTCATCTTTCTCAGTTCTTAGAGAAGAATGCAAATAAACAGAATCAAGCTATTAAATTTTCTTGATTTGATATTCCAACTGTCTGGCCTTTTAATTGTATTTTAATGAATTTAAGTTCAACTAAATGTCATGTTCAGAATGCGAATATTTTAATCACACTAAAAATTTATTCTGAATATCTTGTGCTACTGAATAGCACGTTGATGTAAATTTCATGTCAAATGGAACATATTACTGTCAGTTGAAGACTATTGGCGATTTAAAGAAAAAACAAAACAAAACAAAAAACCTAATCTATGCATTCCTTCCTACTTTCAGATTCAAAAGCACCAAATACAGCATTCACTTCATCTCCAAAAATAGTGTTGCTCAATAAATCACAAAGGATTTGTGACATCATAAAAATTGGGGCTTTTTTAAATCTAAGAAAAAAACCCTGACATTTCTTATTGCACCAGATAATTTATATAATTTATGTATACATAGTTTGTGAATATTATCCATACTAGTCTGAAAGCCTAGTTAAAAGCTGTTCTTATTTTGTGTCAATTTTTTTGAGTTTAAAACCTGAATCAGAAGTCTTTATTCATAAAAACTGCTAGTCTTTAAATCCTGATTCTTGGGCCTCAAATTTACTATAAACATATAAATGAGCTACAAATACATTCTGCATAATAATATGACATTTATTGCAACTCCCTGCTACTAAACACATAAATACATTTTAACGTTAAGAAGATAGAATTCCATGTCTTAACGTAATTCGGAAAATGTAAGGATGTCTATGAATTTCATCTCACATTTTGTTTCTTTTATGCTACACAGAACAGTCTAAGTGCTCGTATTAATTCTCAATTATTCAGTTTATTCATTTATTATGAATTGTGAACTCCTCAGGAACTTTAAGGGGTCCAGCCTTGTTGACTTCAGCTAAAGCTTTTCCTGCATCAGATTAGAAGATCATGCTTTCAGTGAGAGTCTGCTCCCTTCTGTCCCCGTGAAACCAACCCTTTAATCCAGTTTTCAGTTATCTTTCCTAACAGCTGAGGATATATTTGTTTGTTTTGGAGAGTCTTTTGAGTTTATGTATGAGGGGAGGGAGTTAAAATTTAATTTTCTCTGCCTCTTACTCTATAATCTGTTTCTGACATATGTCTGTGTGGAGCTTGAGCTGAGCTCTCTTCTAGCTGTTTAGTGAATTATTATCCCATGATTACCAGTGAGCACAAAGTTTGTATTAGTAAAATATTATAGGTCACAGTTCTGAAAAGGCTGAATGGCTTTACCTAAGTGGTACAGCGAACATATTTATTGATATCTGTGTTATCTCCTAGACCTGAATGTCCACAAGTGTAGTAAAAGAGAAACCAACCGCTAAATGAAACACTTGAATGTGCCTGTATTATTTGATGTCTGGAGGAGCTTTCAGAAATATAACCTGTCTCGTTCATTTAAAAAATGCACACTTATTAACAACAGACATATTCCTTATCAGAATGAAATTCAGTCTCCTGGTGGAAACAACATAGAGAGACAATTGAGAATATAGGGAGAGAATTTTGCTCCTAATCTTTGTGTCTGCCATTCACAAAAAAAAAAAAAAANTGATTTTAATTTTTTTACTACAGATTTTATGCTGCAATCCAAACTCAAGTTTACATTTTCAGTCAAATACGAAAAGCATAATTGCTCTGAGACTTATATGCAACTAAATTAGAGGTATAAGCCAATTCCCCTTCACAGAAGTGAATTTCTGAAAATTCAGATATTTTCTCCGTAGAGGAGCAACTTGCATTGTATCTTGAGCTATGCTTACCACTTGATGAGGACAAAACCAAGAGGAATTTATGCAAAGCAACATGGACTGAGCCTGTATGCCAAATGGCACAGTTTAAAATGTATATGTGCTACAGGCACACTGCAGCAGACTCTAAGCTGCATCAGCTGATCATGCATGAACAGGAACCACAGTAAGCAGCTGCTGTCAGACCTAAACAATAGCATTTTGAGCAGTTTATTTAACTGAACTAATTCTACAGAGACAACAGGTTTCTTCCTATTGTTACAGACTAGCAGTGAAGCAGAACGTCGAGCACGTCTCTCACTAAAGGGCTTGTTTGGTCTCTTTGTGTGGTATTTATAGCATGGTCTGGTTAGTGTCAGTCTTCACTTTATTGGTATTCTCTTAAATCCTGAAATTTTAGCCAGACTATTACTAATAAACCCAAATCTTCTCATAGAAGCGATGTATATTTTCCAGCAAGTCCTGTGAAAATGTCTAAACCCCATTTAACTGTGTGGTTGTATTTTACTCCAACTTCTTTTGCATACTACAGTCCTTTTATTTGTTGTTCTTGATTTGCCTTCCACAGGGGGACTTAACCTTTTATATACGTTTTTATACATATTTTTTTTCCGTAAATTTATTACTTATGACAGTCTTAAGACAGTCTTTGATATATATAGAAAAACATAAGTTCCTTGCATCATCTATGAAGAGAAATGTAAAGATAAGCCACCATGTTCTTATAAGCTAAAGAAACATTTAGTATCATAGCCGCACCCATAAAGAATTTTTCTACTTTTAACATTCTTATTTCTGGATAAAAGTTATTTTACCCCAAACGCAAGAACAAGATGAGGCACAGCCCAGTTTGATGTGGCAGAATCTGCTGTAAAACCCATAGCCTGTTGCTGAACTGATCATAAAAAATATTTTCAGGAAACTTTTTTCCTCACTTCTGCCAGTAATTTATCAGTAAAGGGTTCTTCTCTTTCCTTACCTACTTGGACAGATTTCCTATGGTCACTACACTAATATAAGTTAATAAATTGGCAGAATGCTAAAATTTTTTGCACTTTTTTGTGCAAAGAAAATAGAACTGAATTTGTCTGGACCATCAACTAACAGGCATCCCAATGACAACACTTTGAAAAGCTGTCATTTCTGGATACAATTTTGATATACCATGCACATAAATGATGTTTTATAAGAAAACTTAACATCAAAACAGTACTAACAAAAAAATTAAATTAGACCAAAGAAATAAAAAAATGTTGAAAAACATTAAAACATAAAACTAAAGAGCATTTTCTGTCAGAAAATTCCCTCCCTCCTCCAAAAACAAAATTTTGAGAGGTCAAACAGATCAGTCGTTCACGACAAGAACAAGTCTTGTGTTTTGCTGTGTTTCAGGAATGCCCAGAGTACATGGTGAAACAGGGATGAGAGCTCAGCACAAGGTGAGCTCAGCTAGGTATTACCTGTGTAGAGGATACCCTGCTCCTTTACTGTAGATTGTTGAGCTTGGAGGAAATCTTAGTGGAGATGGTTGGCTTTCGGCTCTCAGTTGTCCACAGCTCTTAAACAATTCACATGTTTCTCTACATGTCTACAAAATCTGGACCAGCACAGGAAAGGCTATGAGCTGAAACCTCCTGCAAAGACTGTGGGAGTCAGCAAGAATATCTGCAACCAACACTGCCCTGTTACACTGGACTCAGTGGCCCAGGCCAGGACTCTCTGTAATAGAGTAGAAACATAGAATCATAAAATCATTAAGGTTAGAAAAGATCTGGTTACTTCATGTTTAAGAACTACTCTGGGATTTCGTCTGTTTCTCAGCACTCTAGGATGTGCTGGCTTCTGGCTCTGGAACACGAGAAAATATTGGTATACATCCCCACTTGGGAGAATTGGTCATCCTTCACCTGCTGTCTTCTGTTCTTGGTGTATATCAACATACCTGTATTAAAATTCTGTGGGGAGCTATAAGTTTTATGTTTGTCTTTGGTTTAGTTTTGTTTTGTGGTTGGTTTTTTTTTTTTAATTTAAAATACTTTAAAATTGATAGCATCACTTTCTCTACCTCTTAGCTGCTGTAAGGAAGAAACTTCTTTTAATGTGGGACCAGATTATTATCTTCTTCAATTATCGGATTCAGACTTCCTGAAAAATATGCAATCGTCCATTCTAAGAGTTCTACATATCATTCAATTGAAATGCATAAAATACTAAAAATCTCATCATATTGATATAAAGTATTGCTTGGTGTTCTATATTCTAGTATAATAAAGATTTTATAATTCTCTTGGTTATAAATCAGTGAGAACTGTTCTGACAAAGAAAACAAAACCAAAACAAAAACCAAAACAAAAACAAGCCAGAACAAAAAAGTTCAATGACAACATTTTATTATTAAACCTTAATGATTTTGCAACTTTTTTTCAACAGCAAAGCTGAGTGCTGAGCACCTGAGACAGCTGTAAACTGTATGTGAATTTTCCCATTTTCTTTCCCGTCTGGCATATCTATCCACAGATATGCAGTCTGTATTCACCTGTACATTCAGCTTTGTTATTGAGATATTCAGATTTCATTTTAAGTTCCTATCTGATAAATAATTTTTAATTCCTTACAGATTCTACCTCACACATATACAAAGGGGACTAAGAGGCATAAACCAGCCTTTATTTCTTATTCCTCTGGCTGCCCAGAGTGCAAGCGTGTGTGTGTGTGCAGGTGTTTGCTGAGGTTCCCAGGAGGCAGCTGCTGTGGAGCACGGTGGCTGTGTGTCACAGCCTGGGTCTGATCCCAGCGCTCCAGCCACTAACAGAGTAGCCGGCTCAAGGAGATGCAGCACCAGGCGTCAAACTGAAACCAAATTGCAACATTTCAGCAGCCTCGCCTGAAGTTAAACAGTTGATTCCAAATCAACTGGAAGAGTTTTGGCGGAGTGACCACTGACCTACTTTTCTGTTTAGAAGTTCTGAGTGTATATGTGATGAATGTTTCTCAGCCTTAATGTGCTCTGATTTTAATATTAAACACTCTAATTACAGAACTTTTTTAAGAAAGAGGCTTTTTGTTTCTCTTTTCTAAGGAAAGGCAGAGGCCAACAAATGTAGAGGTAGTGAGATAATTATTTACTATATATGTCTTCTCTCTTTAGAGAAGATACATTTGTGATGATGCAGCCCCAGGCACAGGAACAAGCCCATAGCTCCTCTCAACCCATTCAGGTGTGGCAGCCGGCAGGTAATGGTTGTGTAAGGTAGTGCAGTACACAGGATGGCAAAATTGCAAGCCATGCACATCACACACTCTGCTACTGAAAACGGTTTGTTGGATTAATACTGATTTTTGCACTGGCATTATTATTGTCTGCAACAATGCAAGTTGTCTGTCTTACTGATGGAGTCAACTGAACTAGTCCAGCAGAGCGACATGTTAACACCTCCATGTTCCTGCATGTCACGTGTGTTTGGAGCCATTAATACAGCTGTACACAGTGCAGATAGAGCTTGAAATATTAGGATAGATTCTAGTAGCAGCAGAACGACACCAACAGCTTTTAATACCTTGTTCTGGGCTTGTTTAAGAGGAGAAAAAGAAGAATCTCTAACTAATCTATATTAAAACCTAACCAGGAATGGAAGAGTTTGCAGGATATTTTTGACCTTTCGTGTAAGTCAAGAGGCTGAGGTGGGCGCAGACCCTGGCAGAGCCTTGGAACAATCTGTTCACTCATATGTGATATAAACTGTTCTGCTCACTCTAAGAGTGATGTCCTGCAAGTTATATTCAACTGGAATTTAAACTCAGGACGCTGAATCCAGTTAAATAACTTCCTCCAAAAAAACCACAAGATGAATATACAGAGGCCAATATTCCAAGGTCAGCCATAAAAATATATTTATAACGTGCATTGAAGAGACAATAGCTAGATCCATGAAGACTGCACGTACAAGTACAAGCTCCCTGCTACCCAAGCCAGGAGCTGGAGGCATAAAAGCACAGTGCTATTCTAACAAATAAACTGGTCAGGAAGCAGCATTCCCTCAAGCTCCTCCAAGGCAATGTATCCTGCCAGTCAGCCAGGTATAGTAACTCAGCTAGATGTCCCTGCTGCTGTGGGAGTACCTCTCCTGAGTCCAGACCCAACTCCAGGGCCTTCGGAGGTATCAGTCCATGTTCAAAACACAGCAAAGACAGGCACCAAGTATTCCGTATTTTCACCAAGATGATTACAGCCCAAACAAAACACTAATTAAAGAAATAAGTGCTTTCTCAGGCTGCCTGACTAATCAGGAAAGCCAAAATATTTATAGTTTGGGCCAATTGGCATTAAATGGAAGAAAAAGAAAAAACAAAATAAAACAGAGCACCAAGTTAAAAAGACTGCTTTGTTGTTTCAAAATGTAACCTTTTGCTTGATTACTATTTTGAGTTTCTGCACTATCTGTTTTAACTAGTCTTGGCAGTTTTGCACTAAAAATGCCTTTTTGAAAAAGGAAGTTGTTTTTTAAAGAATTCCATATTTGGTATTTTCTAAAATCTTTTCCTTTATTTCCTCTTTTCAACTAGAACTGTTTACAAGTGTGATCCAGATTTCAGAATAATTTCTGTCACTTGACTGTCCTGTCAAAACTGTGTGCCACTAAAAATAGGTGCTATTGAAAATTGTAACAAGAAAATCATCCCAGAAGTTCTAAGTAAGGTACTTTTAAGTTTAAAGATGTGATACAATAATTTAAGCAGGTAATTATTTTTTATTAAGTATTCCTTCGTAGCATTTTTTCCTATCAGTGAATAATCTGTCATGTATTTTACTGATATAAATGCATGAGAGCTTTATTATTATAATATTAGTCACATTTGGGGCTGTAGTTCACGTTTACTGAGAAAAGTGTGAGTTGCCCTCCTAGCACTTCTAAGAACAATTGTGATTCTCCTAGTCATAAAAATTTCTTTTAAAACACTACTCATTTGGTTTGATTTTGTTTTTTATTCTTTTCTTTGTCTTTTTTGAAGTTTTTTGTGTGTGTTTGCCTTTTTACTTCTGAGCTTATGAAGGGCATTGTATTTCATCCTCCTGTTTTTCTTCCCAGCAGTAAATCATGGAGCATATCACGAGGCTCTGTGTTTATTGTGAGAGCTTTTTAAAGAAAACTGATTACTTTATGACTAGGAATAAAGTTATGAATTGGAAGCACTGGAAACACAACCCTCTGTGCAGCAATGTACTTATTGCATGGGCATATTTTCACCACAAAAATCACTGAGGTCTGAGGAATGACTTTTCATCTGTCTCAATTATAGCTTTAATATTGCAACAATGAACCATCTGCCTGAGTAAAAGAAGCTGTAGACACTGAGCCTAGTCAGTTTTTCCTACATTTGCCACTGTTGCCACCCTGAAAAACTTAAAAATTTGATGTAGGCCCCAAATATTGGATTAATGAAAAAAGAAGAGCTATGCTGTTGTTCTCCATTTAGTACTATTTTGTTTTTAGTTTACACTTCCCTCTGTCTTCTGAGTCCCATATCATATGTCCGAGTTTTTGCCTGAAATTACTGGGACTAAGAAATATTCCAATCTCTGACTTCAGCAGACCTGAGTGCTTCTTAATTTAAGATTGATGATAAAAATTGGAAGAGCTTGTTATACAAGTTTTGTTTGGCTTTTTGATACTCTGGTGTCTGTATGATTAACTCTAAACAAACACAAATAAATGCACGAAATGTTACTTCAGCCAATTCTGAAATAGAAGTCACATTGGCAATCTAAGCACCATATTAAAATATCTGAAACTGGAGTGATTTGTACTGCAACTTTACTATTTTTATGTGAACACTGAGAGTCTGAGGTGATGGTGGTATATCCATACCAGCTGCTTGTCAGGTCATATTTGAGACGGAGTGCACTGAACAAATATGTATATATATATGTGAAGCTTTATTCACTTAAATTAAGCATCAAAAATCTAGTGAATATAGTGTAAAATTAAGAAAGAAGAGACTGAAACTATTTACATGTTTAACTGCCTGCAATAACTAATGTAGTTGTTTGAATAAGGAACTTTATTTAAAACTTGGTTAGATAATTTTGTCCTGTCTTGTAGGGTCAAATTATACAGGTTTTTGCACAGACCTTGGTGGAAAAGATCCATGGGCTTCAGATGTGAATTTTGTATAAGAATCTAAAAATTCAGATAATTTCATACTCACTAGAGTCCAGAGTCAGCACAGAAGGAGCATCATAGGTTTTTCTTGATATATGAAAAAAATATCGAGAGAATAGTTAACTACGGCAATGATGATTTTCAATATCAGTTAGAAAGGTTACTGGGCAGCTAATTAATATTAATAATTTTTTAGAATAGGTTTAATTATTTCAAATGCAAAATAATGCAGGTGTAAGCAAAGCCCATCTTTGTCTATTGCTCCATTTCAGGTACCTATCAGCATAGCTTCTGAAGCAATGGTAAGAGGACATTAGTTGCAGGTTCATCCTATTGTTACTGTTGCTATTATTCATGATATTAATATATAATTGTAATGCTATCTTATATATTAGTAATACTATTATAATTATATATTACTAACACTATTAGTAATACTTACATGTTGTAATACTATCTTATATAATAGTAATACTACTACTACTACTACTAATAGTTTCATCCTCTTCCTGTCTTCACAATCCCTTTGATTCCTATCCTCTTCTCAGTTCCTTCCTTTCTTCTTTGAGCTAATTTTCTTTCTCCTCTTCACCTTGCTCTTGGCATCAGTAGCTGTGGGGAGAAGACGAGGTGAGGCAGGTAACAACCTGGGCTGTGGACAGCTGTCCAGCAGGCTGCAGGGACCACCTGAGAGGCACCTCTGACCAGCTCCATAGAGGGACTTATGGATTAAACACAGAGCCTTGAATACAACCTGCCAGCGAGTGGGTAGCAGTGGGAAAACCAAAAGTCCCTGCTCTCAGTGACTATTCCAGGTGAGGCTGCAGGGCAGTGCAGTCTGAAAGGAGTTTTGTACTCTTCAGTGTATAATTGATGGCTGAGGCACAGCGAGTCAGCGCAGCCTGGCTGTCAGAGACGTTTTGCTTTTCTCTCTTGATTCTGAAAAACTGCATACTCTTTGGATTGAAAGACTGCAGGCTTTATTCATAACAGTGGGATCATTATCCTTCCCTACTGGTCTCTCCTCCAGCACAACCTTTATCAGCTATTTCGTTGTATCTTGAATGAACTCTATCATAAAAGTAAATAAAAAAAGACCTCTTAAAAAGGTGCATACTTAGAGCTGGCTGTTTAAGTAGCTTTAATATTACAATGGGTATGGTAATAATGTGTGAAGTAAAAACATGAAATACCATATTTCCATCACATTTTACAATATGTATGCTATTTATAAACCATGAAGTACTTGACTATATACAATGCCATCTGATGCAAAATGCAGATTGTTAAATTTTATGGTCCAGATTCAGTTTTAAGCTGCATAAGCAAATCCAAAGTAACACCATTGGTTTTCCTTTCTCTGGATCTACATCAATATAAACTAGCAGAATCTGGGTCTGTATATTCTAATTATATATTTCTGAAGATTATTTTCCCCTGGTAATTGACAATGCAGTCTGTTTTTTCATTCATTTTTCTTTTGTACTGCCTTTACTCTGTTCAAATAAAAAGTATACGACAGAAGTGCAAACTGTACATGGGAGACATGAACCGGACAGTTGGTGTGTCTCCTCAGTATTGGACTCTGCTACCATTTGCGGCAGTTCTAAGGAACTGACTTCTGGATTTCTAGTTGAAAGCATGTTTGTATGGCACTTGTTCTCAAATATTTTATTTTTTTCCAATACTTCTGTAAAATGTGCATGTTTACATGAATAAAATTATAATTTTTTTTAATTGTGTGTGTGATTCTGTTTGTTAACCACTAATCTATTTCTTTGTTGATGTCAAACTAATTAAGAAAAACAACTAAAATACCCAGCCTTTATTTGATGTCCTGCTACGATAAAGTGTAATGCTTTTTACATCATTACACTTGGAAAGTTTATACATCTATACCTGCTCTAGTTTGGCATTTAGATTTGGTTTCTTGATGAGCAAAAAATGCTTATAGTGTAAAGGTGTTAATCCAGCACATTCTCATATGCCCAATGCAAATAAAACTTGTTTTATTTTCCAGCACAGAAGTCATGTTATTCAAATGGGGTGGGAGGGCTGCCCTGGTCTTTTCCTGATCATTGGATGCCTTTGAGTACAACAGAACAAAATAACTTCCAAATATCCAAACAGCCAATTCATGGGATTTGAATTAATTGAAACGTTCATTCTAGAAGTATATAGGCTTCTATCAAATGAAATAGTTAAGTTCATAGTATAGAAAGTAAATAAATGATAGTTATTTTAGGAAAATGGATAGTTTACTTGCCTTGAGCAGGACTGTTTAAGCTACAAGGGTCTGATTCTTTTTTTAACTAAAAATCCCTTGTTCTGGTTTGACAAAGGAAAACAGAGAGAATTATTCAGATGTTATCATAAAAAAGCAGGATCCATCCCAAACATGGGCCAGAGGCACTTTGTGGAGTATAAGTTTAATTAGCTGCTTAACTTCATCTAGACCAGACAATTAACAAAACTCCTGACTGCTTTCAAGACTGACTAGCACGTAGGTGTTTTTATGAATATTAGATTCATGTGGGTATGGTTTGAGCTGGCGAAGAATGCATTGTTTGAGACCTACTGCCTTGAACGTGACAATGTTCACACTGCACTGATGTGCAGGTTAGTAGGAGACCATTTTTACTCACAGACACCCAGAGTTTGTTCAGCCCATGCTAACAGCCATCAAAGGGGCTTGGTGGGGGCATGCACACCTTGGCTCTTGGACTTGTGAGCTATGCATCTTACAACTCTCAATGACAAGAGGATTTTGGCTTGCAAGGTCAAGGAGGTTGGCCTCGGGTGAACTGGAGCAATAGAAAACTGGGTCATGACCCTGTAAAGATTTCTGCACATGCTTTCAAGCATGTGATTAGGGCCATTGTTTGCAGTGGTGCTGTTTGCATACCCAAATTGACACACATAATCTTTTGCAATTTTGATCTTTTACTACCTATGGCTTGAAAAATTTTTTGGAGGAAAGTAGAATTTTCTAGATCCCTTTTATATTGCAGTCAGGTGTCTTTTAGTAGCAGTAAAAGTAAATTAATTCAAATACACACTGCATGGAGCATTCTGAATCAGTCTGAAAAGGAAAACCAGGAAATAATTGTAGTTAAGGCTTTAAAAATCTAAATTCCAGTTTTTAATAGGCCATAAGTAAGGCTTGTTGCAAAATGCATCTTATAATTTGTCACTGTCTCCAGTTTCAACTCTGAATAGATGCTCCTCTGCGTTTACATGGGTGTCGGAGGTCATGGCCAAGGTACTGTGGAAGTGTTTTAAGAAGCTTGGTTAATCTTTGCCAGCACTCACCCTGGCTCTAGCTAATGTTCTGAAATACAATTTTCACGTTTATGCAATTAAATTAAAAATGCCAAACCTCTGTCTCAGTGTTAATGGAAACATATAACAAAAATTTTGTCCTTTCACTGAAGAGAAAAATGGCTATAAATTAGGAAATAAAACTTCTCAATTGGAGTGGTTTTATTTTTAAAAAGACAAGCTTATATATTTTAAAAAATGCATAGTTGTTTATTTTCCAAATGAGCTACTTATTCCTGGGAAGCCCTGCAACTGGTTTCATATCATTCAAAGTGGGATTACACAATTTACAAGAAAAAAAGGAAAGGAAAATAAAAAGACGTTTTTCTTTGACAGTGAAAAACAAATTAATGAGTTCGGGATGCGGTTTATAATCTCCTTCCAAAATCCTACACGCACAAGCCCTCTGAGGACTCCTCCAGTGCAGTCCATATAGGCTGTGCTAGAATAGCAGAATGCCTCAACCAAAGCTCAGACAGCGATCAAAAGCAGCTCATTGCAGGACTGGACCATTTCTTTGTGGCAACACAGTAGCAATTTGACTTTATGGAGCACAGTCAGAGAAAGAAATAAAAAGAAGCGAAATGTTAATCTCACATGTTTACATTGCCCCAAATATTTTGTCCTGGATTCAGTGTCATTTAGTAGCTTCTCGTGGCAATGTGAAAAGCAGCAAGGATTAAAAAAATAGAAAGGAGTCCCATCCATTGCATTCTTTAAGGACTACAGGGTTTGAATAAAGAAAAAAAATTTACATTTTTAACACATATAAGAATATTTCTTAAGACATGAACCACAGAAATAAAATTGTGGCTTTGCACAACAGACTTAGCTCAGATGAGAGTTACTCCAGTCATGACCATGCCTACAAGCAGAGAACCATGCTGATTAGCAAATTTGTGAACTTTTCACATATGCCCTGATAGCAAATATTTGAGCTTTTAAAGATGGATTAATTCTACTTAAGACAATACTTTCATGCTTCAAGTTAAGACTATGTCTGGTTCAGCACACAGATATACAAATATTTTCAGTATTAGGTCCCTACAGAAAAGGTAATACAGAAAATTTGCAAATCACAAAGTAACTGAAAGATTAAGCTCTCTTCTTTGTTACATATGCAAACTGCTATGATTTATAACTGCTGGAGGTGTTAGCAAAATCTAATTAACATATTTTTTAGTGTAATTAAGTTAGAAGACTAATTTATTTCCATCAGTCACTTTCTTTCAGAACAAGCCTAAATAAAACTTTTTTTAAAAGGACCTAATATAGCAAAGTCAAAAGAACAAAAACAAAGAACAAGAATGCATTTTGTTTTAAACGTATCACCTGGAATGGAGTAGTACTTCATGCATTTTTTTGAGAATAGAGATTTTAAAAAGAACTATGGGTATCTTTTTTATGACTGAATGAAACTTTAATAGGGAGGAGGTTAAGAAGTTAAACCAGAGTAACAATAGCACTGTAGTGAAAGAGGCATGTTCTTTTTCATTCACATTGTTCCCCCTCACAGGTCTGTCACTCAGTAGAATAGATGTACTTTGACTCATGGGTGGCGATGCACAGCCTAAGCTTAGCCTGAATCCTCTCCTAAAGGCTGAGTCCTGCAACCAGATCCTGACAACTTCCCTGCAGCACTATAGCATGTTTCACTAATGTGAGCTGATAGGATTAGCAGCAGGCAGCAATTACAAACTCTTCTTTGTGAGTCCTGAAGAGTTTTGATTCCTGTGTCAACTGATGCTGTATTTCAGATTTCTTTTGTGGTAAATCCTAAACCTTGAGTACTGAGATTAGATTTACACAGTCCAGGAAAACAAAACAAGAAGAGATAGCAAGTTGTTTAAATTGAAGTATGTCTATACTGTTTTATTACAAGCAATGCACCCATATGCCCCTCCAATTACTAGGACTATTCACAGGCCATAATATAGTTGTCTGGGAATACTGCTAAAAACACCAAAGCATGATGGTTATCAGCACTTCTGCACCCATTTCCTAGTCTAATATCCAAAGCAGTCTCACAGTAAGGGAAAAGTTTTGGAGTCTGATTGACCCTGAAGAGATTTTTATCCTGGAGGTAAAAGTCTGTTCACATGTAATGTTTTAATACAAGAACTAAGTAAAACATGACAAGAAGTAAATAAACAATGCAAACATTCAAACTCACTTGATCAAGGCTGCACACAAACTGCAAATAAAACACATGAACTGAAATAACACCAGTGGTGTTATTTTAAACCCATGCAAATATTCACTAAGATGAAAAATATTAGGTTTTATTCCATCAAATTTCCTACATAACCTTAGATTAATTGAGTTGTTTTCTTCTGATAGACATGTATCCATGTCCATGAATGTAACCTAACTATTTTCTTTATACTGAGGGCCACAAAGATGGCTTCTCTTGGAGTGGCTTCCCCAGATGTCTGTCCTCACATAACACTGTGGCAGCTGAGTCAATTTCTTTCTGAATTACTGATACCTGGATCATCAAGACTCTGTAATTGGTGATAGTCATGTGTGACCCAGCCAGCTGCTTATGCATCCAAGAACTGAGACAGAGTGCTAAAAATTTCACCAACTAGTCACATCTGTCAGTGAAAACTCAAAGTAATATTTATTGAACTGATTAACTGTCCAATGAGTGCACCTGTAAGTGAAAATGGAATAAAGACTTCTTCAGGTTTTCACAAAGAAGCTTTGCTGAAAAAAATGGAAGATTCTTTACAGCTTCCTGCTTCATTCTCTACTTGTATTTGCTTGGTAGGAATTGAGAGCAATTAGTGACGTTGGGTTTGCAGAAATATATCATATAGACAAGCCATGGTACTGAGATGTGGGTCTATATTCCTTTCTGCTGATTATGTTACAGAATCACTAAAGGCTGCAAATTACCTGGGACTGTAACAATTTATCCCTCTAATGCTGATCCGCTGACAAAATCAGAAAACTTAACTTGAGGACATAGTCAAAATGAGGAGACATCAGGTTTAAGTCAGTATGACACTGTAAGAATTTATGTGAAAATAAAAAAATCTTTCATTAAGGCAATACAAGTTTTTATACAGACCTAGTATGTATCAGTTTTAGAAGATTAATCCTGCTAAATTAGGGAGCAGCTCTTTCGAGACACAAAATGTCAAATAGTGCATTGCAGTTCTCTGGATGTCTTCATATGAACATTAGATTTAGAATCCTGTGCAAAACTGCTGTGAACAAAAAGGTGAATTTGCTTGCATCGTTCACATGTTACATGTTCACATTCCAGTCTTTCATTTCAATGAAAGAAAGTTCCTAAATGTTTGAGAATATAACAGAAAATAAAACTTTAGTGTTTTGGCTTTCTTGTACAATCTATCCTTTGTAACCCTCACTCAAAAACAAAGAGTGAGTTTGCAGAATAGTAAGATGAACTCCCACACTTTTTTCAGGTTCTTCAAACAATAAAGCTACTTCTGAGAAAAGGAGTATTGCAACTCGCGCTCTGAGTACAAACCTAAGGATTAAGCCTGATGTGTTTTGGATAAGTGAGAAATATTTTGCCTACATATATATAAAGTCAATGACACCGGTTCACAAGAAAATCTATAAAAAGAAATCTCATTATATGTTCCAAAGCTTGTAATTTTCTCTCTCAGATGTATAAAAAGGGTGACTTGGCAATAAGTTTCTTTTATCTATAGGACTGTATTCTTTGAAAGCTGGTACAATGACCTCAGTGATCAGTTAAAATTATAAGCTAAAGCTAATGACACTGACCCCTTTATATGCATTTTCATTTTAGAACTTTGCATTAGTCTCTTTTTGTACCTAAAATACACGAATCCATCTATGTCTGTCTGCATATCTGCCCATTTATCATGTGGTATCTGTTTTGCGACAAGAATAGTGACATTTGGAATGCACCAAACATACTTATCAGAAACTTAATATGGCTTCCACATAGCGCAGGAGTTTCTGGGACAAACAAGTTGCTCTTGACTGTTTGGATGTATGAGAAATCTGTCACAAATTTTCCATTTCAAAAGGAAGCCTTGACATATCTTGTTGCATTTCCAGAAATGTAACAAAGCGATACTTTATGGTTAAGAAATGCATGTGAGGCGACAGTCAGTACCCTAAGGTGAAAAGTTGGACCTGCCTAGCAGTTCCTCAGTTTTCAAGCAAGAGTTCTTCAGTTGCAAACAATGAACAAGTGAAAAAATAAGTAATTCCAAATAATGAAGAGGTGTGCTCATCTCTACTGAATCCTTCAATGTGCTCTGGGCAAAGTACCCTCTGAGCATGACATAAAGAGAGCACTTGGTGAACAACGGAAGAAACCTGCAACACATCTAAAGTAGCCTCTCATTTCTATACAGCTGTAAAAGCTCTGCAGTAAGCCCCTGAAAGAGAGCATTTATGTGTTTTATGTTAATTTGAAATGCTTGAAAGCAGTCAAAAGAGAAGCTTAGTCCTGAAGAAATCCCAGCTTTAAAACCCCCTTAAGCCAGGGCATGTCTATGATGTTGCCTTTTTTTTTTTTCTTTTTTAAACAACTGCAATTCTTTTTTTACTTCTAAAATGTTAGGTACATTTCATGCATATTTGATTTTTCATATCACCTTTTAAGGGGTGAGTCAAAACTTCCTCAGCATTACTAGAAATCCTAATAGCCTGGCAAGCTTTTCAGCCTGGACCTAATATTCTTCTGTTCTTTGTGTGTGGAAGCTGCTGTCCCCATGAGTCTGTGCATGGTGAGCATGAAATGCGGGTGGAAGCCCTTTATAGCGTGTTCCCATTTCATTTCCCAGACCTTGCCAAGACTCTCTTTTGCAAGACACTTTTAGCAAGGGCTATGAATTTGTCAGACTTTCAGATGAAGCAGCAGCGGCCAAAAATTTCTTAGGTTCTTCCCTGTGCAAAATCCAAAGGAATCTAGCGTAAGGTTCCTCCACTTCAGTGCTGGGATCAGGACTGGAGGCTTATTCCATAGGAACTACATTAAGTGGAGACCAGTGCAGTTTTATCTTTTCTCTTGGATGAGTGTCTTCATGCCTTAAATCCCTTTTGTCCATTGCTGTGAAATTATGAAAGATTATTCTGGAATGATCTAACACCTGCTGAGAATTTGAACACTGAAAACTGAAATTTTTGATATTTTGTGCAAAAATACTGTAAATGGGGCAAGGGTTAGTGGTGTTTGGGTGGTGGTAGTGTTTGTCTTTTGATTCAAAGTTATTTGAACTGGGTGGAATGTTTCATAATTCTTCTCCTGTAAGTACCAACCATATTATCAGTACTGCTCATTGGAATTATATTAGTAGCGAAAGGACAGACCTGTCCACACATATCCTGCTGAATTCAGCTGGCCAGTAGCTCCTGAACACAGTAGCTGATTTTATACCAATGCGAAGGTTAATGAACTGTTTTCTACTCCTTTCCAGGAGCAAATGTCAGCCCTATGGAGGTTCATTGCTCACCAGAACTCAATCTGGAGTCCTAGTCTGGCACAGGAAGACTAATAGACTAATGCATTAATTCACTGAGCCTCTCTGCCCTTGGACTGGTTGTGCATTTTTTAACATGAACTATAGCAGCTATGGCATTCAATCACATCTTCATTTGCCTTCCAACTATGATTTCAGAATGCATATAATATACTCTATATCCTGATTATTGCCATCAATATAAATATAAACTACTACGGAAGGGCAAGGGAGGAAAGATGAAAGCTTTTGGATTCAACTAATAAGCATAAATGCAGAAAAACATGTACATCACAGCTGGCTGAATCACTGAACAACTAATTAAAATGAAGCCTTGTTTAATTTTTCCCAAGAATGATCTTCTTTGGCCATCTGCTTTGGCCAGCTATACGTAGGTGAGGGTTTGCGTGTGTTTTTTCCATTGCATAAAAGATAATTTTTTTTTACATGACCAAAAGTACTTTTTTGACTGTTCTCAGAATATAACTATTCCCAAAATTATTTAGCATAACTGGGCGGTCTCACTAGTGAAATAGGTAGCATAGGTAAAGTTATAGTTTTTTAGGATGAGCATCTATTCTCTATATGATGGGAAATAAGCTATGTTTGATACTAACACTGCAACACAGAGGAATTAGAAGTGGGGACTGTAAAAAATTTGTTTGTGGGCTAAGAAGATGAGAGGAACAAATTACATCCGTAGGTTAGCCATTAGTAAGGAAAATAGAAAATTACTAAAATTTTGGTGTTACTTCTCCGCATCCTAGGAAGCAGACTTCAGCAGTTGCATTAGAAAAAGTATCTTGAATCTTTATTCCTGCTGAAGGATATTAGTCGCTGGCTGAAAGCAAGGAAGGCACAGAGAAAGAATCAAAACTTGTCCAAGTGATGTAGCTTTAAGACTTCAATGTGTAGAAACATCACTCAAGCAGAAGGTTGATCTTAGCATATGGAAGTTTCAGGTCACAATGGAGAAATAGTGAAAATTAAAAGAATATATACAATAAGTGTTTCACATGATGTCTTGGCTACTTTACTTCCGGTGATATTTTAAAAATCTGAAACATGAAAAAGAAACCCAACCTCATTTGAAGTAATCATGTGAAATTTTGCACTTTAATCTTTTTACTTTCAGAGAAGCCTACAGCATCAGTGGAGGTCAAGTCTATCAGCAGTTGAGCAGCTCCCTTTCTGTTATGTCAAGGGAAATACCTTGAGATATAATTACATTATGAATGACTAAAACAATGAGAGAGTCAGTGGTGGAAAAAAATATGCAAACTAGCATGTCCTAATTGAATTGTTCATTTAGTTTTCTCTGTTCTATGGTATAAGCAATAGGGTAAATCCTCTTTTTCATCATTCAAGATGAAAGTTTATTTGAAGTTGGAGACTATAGCTGCCTTTTCACAGTAAATTGACCTTGTTCCATGCAGCCAATGTCATAATGCTCTGCTTTATCTAGGCTGAGAGAGAGAAAATCGCAAATTGCTTCTGCATGATTAGTTCTGCCACTTCAAACGTGTTTCTTCCGAGTTGGCTTCCACACTTGCTGCTAGAGATATGTGCCGCTGGGAAACCCTAATCTGTCTCTGAACTCCTCTGATTTAGTAACCCTTTACCAGCCAGTCTCTTAAGTCAGTGAAGTGACTGTTGTTGAGAACAATAGAAATGGGTACAGAAAAAAAAAAGACATTAATTTTAGTCAGCTTTTTCTCACTTAGCAGATGGAAGTCCTTTCAGATTAATGGAGTTTTCACAGATATGTATTTATTTGTATTATTGTTGACAAAGCATTTTTCTTTTCTTTATATACTATATCTTGATGAATAAGTCTTGAATAAGTCTTTTTATTTTCTTGAAATACAGAAAGATATTTACCTTTGTGTTAATAAATTGCTATTTGCATGTTATCATCTAATTAATTCTAAACTCAAATATCTCCATTGTTCTTCATTTTGCTAGTATGTTCCAAATAAATAATCCCAAGACAGTGAAAGATGAAGAACACCCAGGACAAAAATGACTGCTGTGATGTACTCTTGAAATAAAAAACAGCCACAAAAATTTTTATACAAACAAAATTACTGCATGTTGTTCCAGTCAGGAGATAACCATTAAAAAAACACATATGGTTGATAAAAGATATGTAGGTAGCAGAACAGCTTAGAATTTTAGAATTATACATGGTATTTTTGTGTCCAAATCTAGAAACCAAGGAAAATACAGAGCAATGTTAGTATTAGAAATAAGGCTGTCTCACTACTTGGTTTCTCTTTGGGCGGGACATCTGTGCAGTTGTCACTTTACAAAGTTAAGACACAATGCAGCAAAATGTCAGTTTCTCAGACTCAGGCTTCTTCTCTTCCATGCTAACTCTGCCTGATACCACTCATGCTATATCCTCACAGTGAGAGAATCACAGGCAGTATCCACATACGGAAAATCAAGTCCATCTTCTGGTATTCAGGATAAGGCTGTAGGACTGAATTGCTTACATGATCTATTTTAACTGAAAAATCTGAACCATTTGCATTTAGAAATTAATCTTTCACATGTTATTTTACTCTGTAACATGAGCATACACAGCTGAACTCTGTGTGCTGCACCACAGTTAGCCATATTAATGCAGTTGTTATTCACAAGGGTTTTATTTTATTATCACTATAAAAACGAAAAAGCAAAGAATTAAAAGCATGCCATGGTTGACAAATAATTTTCACAGAAAAAAAATTCAAATATTTATTTTTTTAACTCAAAACAATCCTTGTAGTTGATTTCCTCCTAAAAACCCAAAGCCAGTTACCATACTGCTCTATGAATTACAAGCATGTAGTGATTTTTTTTTTTTCCTGGTGAAGTAGAGCAGCAGTAACAAGCTGAACATGACAAGTATTTAAAAATAAATTGCTTGATAAAAAAATGAAGAAGAGGAAAATGCCAAATTCATGTGACAAGTTTCGTGCTGAAGCAGTGTTTTCAGATATTTTTGACCAAAGAAGGGTATAACAGTTTAAAGGTGAAAAGGAGTATGGGGAATCTGCTACTTGACAAATAAGTCTACGTATCAAAAGATTTTGCTAACCAGTCTGACACATAATGGCACATGATGTCAACTACTATTAAAGGCTTTACAAAAGATGACAGCCTGGAGAAACAAGAATTGCTTTCCAAGAAAATAGTTTCTGTTGAATTTTGTATATTATTCCCAAGCATTAGAAATACATCAACAACAACACTGGAGTCAGGAACCAAATAATTTTTACAATCACTGGTCTTGTGGACTTTGCATAGGCCTGTGTGCCAGGAAAATTTCAATCCTAGATCGCCTTGGAGTCCTTCACCATTGTGAAAAATACTTCTGATATTATAAGCATTTCCATAATTATATCTTTCCATTAATTTATAAAAGTAAAAGTAAGTACTGATGGAAGTAATACTTTGTTATGGCATGCCAACAGGTTGAATGGAATTCAAGGGACAAAGCTAATATAAAGCAGTTAATTTATGAAAATGGTTGATTTAACTATGATTTTGAATTTACTTCAGAAAAAGAAGTACCTTTGCCTACTGTGGCAGTTACAGACCTCCAGGCTGTATTTCCATGCAGATAAATTGACTATGCAATTGTCAAACTGTGCAGATTATGACTGTCAACATAAAACATTTCTGTTTAGTAAGATCTATTGATTTAAATTACTTGGGGACTTCTCATTAATTCAAATAAGAGTCCATCAGGTCCTTACAGAACAAAAATAATCTGAAATGTTTGCATTTTGTAGTGTTTCATCAACAACCACTCTGACTTTTTAACTAAATGTAGAACTTCCGACAGGTTTCTCTTCAAAAGTTCCTGGCAGTTAAATTTTCTGTATTTCAAGATTAGATAAGGATAATTTTTAGTCTGCTTGAGGACATTAGAAAAAAGAATTCTCATCCTCTCCAAAAACCCAAAAAGAAACATTTGAACTTCATCTGAAGAATTACAGAACAAACTTCTTAGTGAACACCAAACATCACATGTTAAGAATTCCTCACGGACCTTTTGGTTTTCTCTAAGTGCTATCGAAATGGCAGTCCTCAAACACTGAATTCATTCCTGCCTTTCAGTTTACCAAATATTATTGCTATTGTTGCCATGGCTGTGGTCAAAAGCCTAAGAGTAGGACTCCATCTCCTTCATCCCTCTCATCTCTAAAAACATGGTCATACCTTGCTGGTAAGTGAAGGGGAGAAGTCAGTGCAAAATTTCTGATTGACATCAGCTGGAGACTGTCATCCCATAAAAGAGAATATAACAAGACTTTATGCTCTATTAATGCTTTATACTTTACTAAAAGATCATTAATTACTTTTAAACCAGTCCTAATAACCAATCGGTTGTTATTAGGCTGAGTCTGATCAATGCTTACACTCAAATGTAGTTATTTAGCTAACCATGGAGGTGGATTAGTAAAGAGTAACAAAACAGCTATGCAGTCTCCAGTTTTTCTCTCTTAAGCAAGAAGTACTTACCTATGGATAAGGTCAAAACATCATTATATTCCTTACTGTTAACGAAAGTGTAAAATACAACAGCCTGAAATCTGCCAGGGCCTGCAGATATGTACATCTTAAAATAGATTCAAATAATGTCAGGGAAAAGAAAGAGGAATTTCAGGGCTAATCATGTTTGTGAGGCAGTGGGTTTACAGTTTCTCTAAGATAAATACTATTCCTGGTTACCTGGTTAGAGGATGTCTGGTCACCAATGAAGCAATTGCGAAGAATCAAAAGCAAAGATTGATTTTTAGTATTTTTAACGGAATAAGTTACTTTATCAAAACAGGAAAAGTTCAAAATCAAGAAGTTGTCCTGATTTTTTTTTTTTTTCTGTATTAGAAATGTTATAATTAGAAGCAGTGCATTGCAGTGCTCCTGGTATATCCCTGCTGTACATTCATACTTACTGGGAACTTCCTAGATGATTGGAAAACGGAAGGACATCTCAGAAAGACTAAAAAACTGTCATCTGTTATTAGTACCAACTTGTACATTCTCTGCTTCAGGCTACAGAATTCAATAACAGTAATGCAGACTCTGCTTACATGTGGTTGGTAGTTCAGAGCATTCTTAAAAAAAAAAACTTTAAGGTGGAATTCTTGTTCTCAAATGAACGAATTGAATTAAGATTTCCACTCCTGTACTGAAGAAGCTAAACCTAATAGTTATTACTTACAAAAACAAGGATAAATAACAGCTGGTTTGCTTTGAAAATCCTTTTGTGTTAGAACTTGATGAGATTGGTTTGAGATTTTTTTGCCTATGCTGAAGTTGCTCGTCTTCTGAGTAAAGAAACAAAAATTAAATAAAAAAAGAATTCTACAGGACTTTCAGCACTGATCTCATTCTGCACATAGGGACTTCTGTGTAGATGAGTAATTCAAGAATTCACTTTCGTCTTTGTTTATAACAGCCTAATAACGTACAGAAAAGTAGGCATGCTGTTTCTTGCATGTCAGTCATTTCATTCAACAGCAGGAATTCACAAATGTGGGGGAGTAATACCACATCTATTTTTAGGTAAGCAAAAAGTATCCTTTTAAGGAGAGCAGTGCTTATTCCCATAGCAGAGTTAGATACTCTCCTGCAGGTAAAAATCCAGTGTTAATGTTAGCTGCCTATTAGCCATTAGCAATGAGCCTGAGATGAACATGGAACAGACCTGAGCTTCTTTACAACTGATAAGTACTGAAGTTTCATGTGGGGTACAACTTGTTCAGTTACTGTGGAAGATATCAGGCACAACATATAGATCTGAATCTGGGATAAAAAAATATTCTCTACCGTTGAGTTTTGTTTTGGTCCCTTTTTTTTGCCAACATTAATACTGTAAAAGCAGTTCCTTTTCTCTGTTCAAGACAGTGTCTTCCTGAGTAAAACTTCTACAGTACCCCATAACAGTGAATTTTACTAGGTGGAATTGCATTTCCTTTTTCTCTGAGAAAGCTTGAAAATCATAAATCCATTCAAAAACAAAATTTAAATGTTTCTCTTGAACTCATATGAATTCCTTTAAAAATTAAAACATATTTGTGGCAAGAAAAAAGAAAAACGCAACAGTATTTTTCAGGAGTTTACATGCATAGGCTAACTGAGATGTAAACTTGGATGAAAGAGGAGCCAGGCAAAATAAATCTAGTGTTTGTATGCTTTCAGCCCCAGCATCATTACTACCTTTTTTAGATCTTTAATGATTTCCTTGATCCCCTTTACCAGCTACTGCTCTCTTAGAAACAACTGTATTAGGACCGTTAAAGTGCAAGGAACACCTATGATTTCAAACATATCTGTACTTTATGAATATACATGTGACAAACTTTATCTGATGCATTCAAGTCTTGAAGTTTATTCTAATTAATATCTATATTTGCACTTTTGTCCCCCACATTTTCACCTGATGACTTCAGTGAAGATCACAAATTTTTGGCACTCTGGACAGAATCTTCAACTGCAAGGCAGGTATCACATCCCTGTTTATGGAAGTTGGAGGATTTTACACACAGTCCTGGACGTTTCTGCTGGTATCTTGCCTTTTCTGATCATCAGCAAACTTTTGGCTGCCAGTGCCACACTGCCTAGCTGTGCACACAGCAGTGACTGGGGATCAAATCAACACTCTGGAAATCAGCAGTCCTTCCTCAAGTGTTAAGTAGAGCCTTTATGCAAGCTGAATAACTCTAATAGCGAGGATATCCTCAATGACCTGCCTCCTACTTGTGGATTGAAAATTAGGCCTAAGAATGCCAATTGCCAGATAATGCTGTTACAGGGAGACTTGTGTACAAACTGAAAGGTTGAAGTGCACCCTTTCAGCACCCAGATCCATTCCCAGCAGGCCAGCTGCCGCTCCCCAGCTGATGCCTGCGGTGACACTGGTGCTGGGGGCTCTCAGCATTTGCCTTCACACCCCAGTGGCCAATGGGTCCGGGAGGCTGCCTGGAGCATCCCCTTCACTGACACGTCCTGGGAAGCTGCGCCTGGCAGAGCCATGATCTCAGCTGATGACAGGCAACTCAAATCGGTCCAGGGAGGCTTAAAGGGAAAAGAAAAAAACGAGTGAGGGAGTGACATGTCACTTCACACTGTGCTGTGGTCACTTTAGCTGAGCTGTGAACCACAGCTCTTTTGAATGCAGCAAGTTGCTCTGATAACCCTGTAGGAGAATGATATGGGGGGATGAGGCATGTCTCAGAAATGTGAGACTTTTAAGCCATCGGCAGTCTAGGTTTTGCTCCCTGTTTTTACTCGTGGTAACTGCTGCAGTATAGATTGCCTGTGTGCAAAATATAGATTTATCACAAATAAGGGTTTGATTATCTCCAGAGGAAGAGGGATCCAAGCTCATGCTTTCAGAGTGACTCATGGTCTTAGGTGCTGTTGGGCTTTGATACCACAAAAAGGCATGTGCTGGCTATTGACATGTGCTGTGCACCCCACTTCTGAAGACAGCTCACTACGTAATGTTAGACATTGGGCATTCAAAGCCATGCTGAAAAATCTTCAATATTTGTATAAATTCAGTTAAACCAGACATAAATTGATGGCACTGAGATAGTCAGGCCACACCTATACCCTCATTTGAGTTGTTTGGTCACTCAGTGTGTACTGTCATTTTACCTTATAGGAGGCACTGAAGGATCACCTGAAGGATCTCATTTATAGGTACTTTCTTGCTTTTCACCCAGTCTGAAATGAAGCAGCTTGTCGCTCTGCAGGAACTAGATCTCTGTAATCATAAACACAACTCCTGAAGACAATCTAGCCATGGCCACAATGGCTTTGTCTTATTACACAAAGTTCTCACAAGTTTACAGCAGGGGACAGTCATCTTTTTTGAAGATAATAGTCTGTTCCATGGACAGTAATGACAAAACACAGATGCCATCAGAATGAACAATTTAGAACCCAGAAGGCTGTCTTGCTTCTGTTAGGACCCTAATAAAGGTAGAAAAGCCAAATATTGCACATTTATATCTTAATTGCTTCTTGCGTACTAATAGTAAATCTTGCAGGCCAAGAAACATAAACCAGTTAAATTAGAATTTCATACTGCTTTCAGATTTTAGATTATGCTTTATGCATCAAAAACTTATTCAAGTTATGAAAATAAAGTCATAGAAAGTAACTTAGGTATGTTTGAAATGTGGGAACTGCAGAACTCCTATGTCATTAATGCTGTATGAAAACTCTCTTGTCATGATCCAGTGGTATTGACAAGCTTTCCTAAAATGAAAAGAGAAAAGATGAGTTCTGGGCTGTATTTCAGTCCCATAAATGTGTTTCAGCCCCATTAGCAGCTAATTCTCTGATCTCGTACATACCACTTAATATCTTTGTTGCTCAGTTTCTGAGTAACAGGGAGGTTTTTTTGTAGAGGATAAGAATATTGAAATTTATTAATTACTTTACCAACTCTATTAAACACAGTAAATGTTAGTTACTAGTTTTTATTATTCTTGCTTCTAACACATTTACTCTTCCCTATTCTAGATTGATGTGAATTTCTTAAATTTCATAAGATGAAAAGCAACAAAATTAGTTACAACTGAGATGGAGCCACATCTGCCTTCAACAAGGTTTGCTATCTGTGAAGGCACTTGCTGGCCTTTGTCATGACTATATCTCAGCACTTGGCAATCACAAATGTTTTATATCCTCCCACTACCTCTTTGAGATAGGGCAGGATTGGTGTTATCTCCAGTATTCAGGTGGAGAAGTGAGGTCCAGGTAAACTGAGAACGGAGTCACATCACACATTTGTGCCTGAGTTAAATGTGTCACAGATGTGTGCCAAGACCATTGAGATAGTAAGGGCTCTTGTGCTTCTGAGAACAGCACAGAGCTCAAAGTCTAGGACAAAGTATGTGACAGCCAAGGACTAAGCCTTCTTGGTCAAGGATAACATACTTCCAGATAAAGCCAAGGCCTGAAAATTGTAAAGAAATGCCGAAAAACTGCAAAAGCAAAGCCACTTCCATTAACACAGTGATACAGCAGTTCCTGGCTTTCAGTCAGTAAAACAAACCATCATCCACTGTGGCCTTGGAGTACACCTGCTCTCAGAAGGTGGTGAGGATGGAGGCTGGTATCTTCCACCTCTTGGGGCCAACAGCTCACTGCAGCTGAGGTAGTTAATAGCCAAGATAGTTCACTTTCACTGTTTCCCCTTTTGCTCCCCTGGAAGTCCTGTGCTGGCTGCCAGAGTCACTGTCCCAGGCTAGCTTCAGAGAACACTTCATATTGTTTAGGGAATAGGACAAAAATGTTTTATTTTTCCATTAACAAAAAGCTTATGTGCTGGAGGAAGATGTTGTGTGACACTTTGTATAACATCCCAACCTTCTATGCTTCATCACCTTTGCCACATATTCAGAAAAACCGCCCATGCTGTTTGAAGCCCCTAATCTAGTTCTCTCGTCCTCCATCTGGGTTTGATCCAAAGCCTATAGGTATTATTCCACTGTCTTCAATGCCCTCTGCATCAAGCTGCTGAACATCTAAACACATGTTATTTGCCTTAAGATTACAAACTGAATATATTTGACCCATGTATAAGCCAGTATACTTAAATGGACAAAAGGTAAGGAAAAAAAAAGAAAAAGGAATTTATGCTGAAAAGCAAATCATGTCTGACTCTCACTGTGTGTGAATTTGCATACTGCTTATCACAGGACTGTGAATAGTGAGTAAACGTTACACTGGAGGTTTCTCTTGGTTGTTAAAGACAGAATTAATCAAATACTTTATTTCAAAAACCAAATAGGAATTCAGCCTGAGAATCTGTGTTGCATGTAGTCCTGCACCCATTCCATAGCAGCAAACTAAGCTTTCAGCTTTGCTGGCATAAATTTTGCGAATGAAAGTCCAACAATTAACTTAAGACTGGGGAGAGCCCTTTTGTTTCAAAGTTAAACCAATCTACTCACACACAATGACAATGCAGAACATTTGTTTATTCTGAAATAGTCAGCCACAAGTAGCTGGTTCACAGAAGTATTTTCAATGTGCATCTATAAGGATGTTTACAATGCAAGGTCTTCCTGTAACATTAAAACCAGGAACGTATAAGGTTTATGTGTGCCTGGTTTAAAAGACTGCTTTTTTTTTTCTTTTCTTCTTCCTTTTTTGAAAGAAGCACAAAATGTCTGCCAAGCTTAAAAATAATGCGGATCATGTTTCTGTGTCTGTTAGGTGGTGCTTACTGGGCAGTCTGGCTCTTGTCAGTAATTCTTCAACTGCTCTGCTGCAGTGGAATTACTGTAGAGAGTTATGAGTTGGGGTTGGTGGGAGGGATTCTTTGTCCTAGTTGCATTTAAAATTACATCTAATCTTATCAAGGAGCTCGTCATTGTTTCTGGCTGCCCATAGCAGGTACAGTACTGCTTTTGTTCAAGTCTGTTGCTTTACCAAATAAAGGCAAGAACTGCTTGCTTTTCTCATACAAGTAGTCTAATTGATTTCTGCAGGAATACTTGCATGAGTAAGGCAAACAGGATTTGGCAGTAAAATTGATTAAAAATAATCTGAACACAATATTCTTCCAGAGGAAGTACATGTTGATTGAAAAGCATTTAAAGAGACAGGTAAAATGAATAGATATAATTAAAATTCAGATGCCAGGTATGTCTAAAGCAAGTGAAAGCATGAAACAGTATGAAATAAAGAAAAAAATCAGAACAGCAGCCAGATACTAAAAACTTTTCACTATTTATCAAAAATTAAAGCCTTTTTCTCAGAAGGCAGGGTTTTAAATAAAAGTTTTTGAAACCTTTGAGTTTTAAAGCAGAATATCTGGAGAGGTGCATAAATGCATAATGAGTATTTTCCCCAAACTCATCAGAAGTCCATGTGATTTCGCTAAAAATTTTGTGCACCCCTGAGGTGTAAAATATTTCTTCAAGTGCTTGCATGGGGATTTTAATATTTCAGTTTTTGTATTCATCTTGAATATTCTGGCATCCTAAAACTGCAATAACATTTGCTTGCCTCCCAGGGGAGTTGTATGCAAATACAAGCAGACCCCCCAAAAAAAAAGCATGCAGATGTAATGACTGTTTCTTGCACTGCTTTTCCATTAGTGGAGGCAGTTCCCTATCTCTCTTTGTATTCATCAGATATATAGTCTTTAAGGACTTGTTGCTCAGCTGGCATCATCTGTTTTCCTTAGCTGGAACTGCTGTGGGCTTAACAAGAAAGTAGGTGTCATAGCTAGTATTTATGCCTTCATTTTAAAAACTTGCCCTGACCAGTACTGAACAAATTATTGACATTGTAATACCAACACCAAAAGAAACAATACCAAGAACAGACCAACAGTGTCAATAAAGGTTCCGAGTTAAATCAGACAGAAATAACTGGTATTAAGTTTTAATGGAAACTCTATTCATGTCATTTTAAAATTAAAATGCAAAAGGTAACTTGTTCAAGCAGGCTCCATTAAAATCATGAAAGAGATGGTGAATTAGCCTGAGTTGTTTGCAGAAGTGTAACTCATCCCAACAAAAGTTATGGAGCATTTTAAGGTAACCTAGGACGAACCAAGTTAACAATTGAATCTGAATACGTTAACAGAATTGAAGAGTCCTGCATGTTGAGTAGTTTTTCTCAAAATTTTAACATGTATATTTAATCAACATTTAGTGATATATATCCTTAGAGATCAAAGTAAGCACTAGGGTTCCTGAATGGCATAGTTAGGTGTCTCTGCAAATTGCTCCACAGCAATTCTGCTCAGAATGTAGCACTGGTTATTGGCACAGCAGCACTTACACTAGTACAACGGGTTATTAAACGTTGAAAATTGATGGAGCTTTTGTCACTCTTCAGGACCATATCCTTAAATTTAGATCTTGTTTGAGACACTTGATTAGGAGCCTTGATTTCTTTATAGTCAGAGTATACAAAACTGTACACCCAAAGGTCTTCTCATCACATTATAGGAGTCTAGAATTAGGTGGGTCTCATATCAAGGGCTTCAGTTAGGAGCCTAAAATTCAGTGAAATGATTTCAAGTTTTGTTGACAGAAAGAGAATAAAGAAACATGAAGCTGTAGGAAGAAACGTTCAGAGATTATGACTGTTGAATTAGAAGAGGAAATAGACAATTTGTGCATGACAACACAGATAATATTATAGGAAGAAATGACAAATTTTTTTTCTCACAAATACTTCAACAGTATTTGAATGATGTAGATAATGATCAATAGACATATAAAATTGTGGGGGCGTGTTAAGTAAATAAGAATGATTTCAAAGGAATAATTTTTGTAAGACATCAACAAAATAAATATCAAAGTAGAAGCCATACAAGATTAGAAATTTATATGGATAATAAGAATTTCTGTATCTATATCAGATAAGAAAAAGAAGATGATAGTACATATAGATACTTTGATTTCATGGTATAAGCCAACTACCACTTGACAAAAATGGGTTAATAGAGTCTACATCCAGTTGTTCAGAGATATGATTTTTGCATATTGCTGTAGTGGTTTGAGTTCGC